>CABHPH010145515.1:0-43044 GCA_902168325.1 Peromyscus nudipes | reverse complement strand
AACTCAAACTTTCTGTCACCCATGCCTATCTGTGAATGACCAGGGAGACTATAAATATCAGCAAGTAGACAACTTTACAAATATAAAATCCATGGATAATGAAGAGCAAGCATAATTGTTAGGTGTTGATCTTTCTCTGAGAGCTGCTGTCAGGCTTTGAGTTGCTGGTATACCTAATTAGATTTTACAAGAGCAGCGAAGTCATTTGATGGGGGGAAAGGGTGCAGCTGGAATGAATTCTGAGTTCTGGACAGTCCCTATACTGCTGAAGGTAAGGCGTGAATGAATAGAATGCTTGTGGAGCACCCACTCCTCATGAGCAAACAGCAGCCTTAAAAAAATGTTGCTTTTATTCTTGTCCTTAAGATCCAGTTATGAGTTTTGTGCTCAGGTCTCTGCCAGGGAGTAGAACCAGCCTGGAAGGAAAGAAGACCCACCACACTATGCACTGTGCGCAGAAGGGACTGTGAGCGAAACATTCCCAGCTGTCTCCATTGCTGAGAAGCTTGCATTACCCCAAGCAAGTGAAGACTCCCTATCATTCAGCAAGTCTGCATTGGACACTGGGCAGATTGCAGGGCCTAGTTCTAAGGACTGGGAACACAGTCAAGAACAAAGTGGGCATATGTCTTTACTTTCCTGGTACTTATAAAGATAATAGACAAATAAGTGCATAAATGTTAGTAGTTGCTAAGGGTGATAGAGAACAGTGAAGTGAGAGGAAAGAGAGGGATGTTGGGGGATGGGAGCTTGTATCATATTAAATGAGGTGCACTGAAAAGATGCCCTTGGAACAGAGACCTGAGTGAAAGAGGAAATGCTGAACAGAGGTGTGGGAGAGGAGCATTCCAGGCAGGAGAATTGGCATGTGCAAAGGCCCTGAGGTGGGGACGTGTGAGAAGGTGTAGTGGATGAGGGGAGCAGTAACAGAGGTCAAAGACAGTAGATGATGGGAGGGAAGGGCGTAAAAGACTTTAGATCAGCCAAAGTAAGGGCTTGGCTTCTGTCCCGAGATGGGAGACATTGACTGGAGGGGTGCCACGATCCAATCCCTGTTCTGAAGGGACCCCTCTCACTACAAGGTTATAGGGGCTAAGAGGATCGCTGTGTTCAGACTGTAGTGGCTGAGTGTGTGGCTGGGCACTGGCAGTTCTGAGATGCATCAGGTTCTGGATATGCTGAGCAGAAAAGGGAGGCTGGCACAGCTCTTCTGAAGCATGTCAGAGAATCATGCAATGAGGCTGGAGCAATGGGGTTACTATGAATAATAATAGAAGGAAGGCCTCAGAAGAACAGATTCCTGAGGAAAGACTAGAGAGTTGTGCTTTCGGGAACGTTAATCTTGGTGTGCCATCTTACTACACCCAAGTGGCAGTGTCCTGAAGTGCCTTTGTTTGCTAGACAGTTATTGGCTTCTCTTTTTCTTTGCCCCACCCCAACTAGAACCAAAGTGAAAGAAATGTTTGGAGGGAGCTGGACCAGGAGATAGCTCAGTCATTAAAGTACTTGCTTGCAAGCATGAGTTTGACCCTGTGTCAAAACCTGAGCATGGTGACACACATTTATAATCCCAGTTCTGAAGAGTTGGAAACAGACGTCACTGGCTGGCCTAGCCTAACCTGTGAGCTCCGAGTCCCAGTGAAAGAGACCTTGTCTCAAAAAACAAGATAGATGGCTCCTGAAGAATAACACCCAAGGTTGACCTCTAGCTGTCATGTGCACACATGTATGCACATCAGCACGCGCGTACACACACACACACACACACACACACACACACAATGCTTCAGGAACCTCTGAAGTACAAAATTGTTCTAACATTGCACATTAAGGTTTTGAATTGAGAGGGCTGGGGAAATGGCTCAGTCAGTAAAATAAATGTTATGCAAGCTGAGCATGTGGCCCCCAGCACCAATGGAAAAACCAAATGCAGTGGCATGTGTCTGCAATCCCAGGGCTGGGGAGACAGAGTCAGGAGCATCCCTGGAGCTCATTGGCCGGCCACCATCACCTAATTGGTGTGATCTAAGATCAGTGAGAGATCCTGTCTCAAAAAATAAGGTAGAGGATGGTTGAGGAAGAAACCTTTGTCTCCACACATACACATGTACAAACATGCACAAACCCACATGACATATATGTCCATCACATATACACATATGCACACACAGAAAGAATTAGGACTGGGATAAAGATAAAAATATTTGAGCTACATTAAAGTGGGGCTGGAGAGATGGCTCAGCAGTTAAGAGTACTGGCTGCTCTTCCAGAGGACCTGGGTTTGGTTCCCAGCACCCACATGGCAGCTCACAAGTATCTGTAACTCCAATCCTAGGGGACCCAGTGCCCTCTTCTGGACTCCATGGACACTGCATGCAGGTGGTACACAGCCGTGTTCACCCACACATATAAAACAAGAAAGGTGTTTTTAAGAAGAGAGTGGCTGGGGAGATAGCAGTCAGTAAAGTGTTTTCCAGGTAAGCACGAGGGCCCAAGTTCAGATCCCCAGCACCCAGGACCAAATCCAGCCATGGTGATTAGATGGGGTTACACTTTTGTAACCCCAGCACTGGGGGACAGGGTAGGGGGATCACCAAAGCTGGGTGGCCAGGCAGGCCAAACAATTGGTGAGCTCCAGATTTTAGTGAGAGAGCCTGTCTCAAAAAGTATGGTGGAGAGTGATAGAGACACATGATATCAACCTCCAGCCTCTATGTACACACAAGTATACACATACCTGTTCTCACGTGCGCGTATGTACATGTGTACACACACACACACACACACACACACACACACACACAAATAGTGCCAGTGAAATGGCTCAACAAGTACAAACATTTGTTTTGTAACCCTGACAACCTGAGTTCTGCCCATGGATCCCACGGTAGAAAGAGAGACCCTGCTGCTGAAAGTTGTCTTCTGTGTGTGAGTGCATGCGCCCCCATACATACTGATTATAATAATAAGTTGGAAATTATTATAAAGAGAATAGACTCAGGTAAATGAGTGGTCCCTACTGTTTCTAGAGAGAGTCCTCTGTGTCGGGGCTCTGCCAGCATGGAGCAGGCATTATTGCTGATGTTCTTCAGGGCTGTTCCATGTACAACTGTAATCAACCCCATTTACAGAAAAGGCACCTGAGACTTAGACACATACAGTGGCATTAGGAGCCTGAACCCAGGTGCATTTGATCCCAGCACCATGCTGTTTCTGTTAAGTTAGTTGGTTTCTCCATGAATAAAAACTTCCTGAGCCGGGCGGTGGTGGCGCACACCTTTAATCCCAGCACTCAGGAGGCAGAGCCAGGTGGATCTCTGTGAGTTAGAGGCTAGCTAGCCTGGTCTACAGAACGAGATCCAGGACAGGCACCAAAACTACTCAGAGAAACCCTGTCTTGGGGGAAGAAAAAAAAAAACTTCCTGAGACAAAAGACTTTTGAGTGGGGACTGAGCATTTGCAGACTCCCCCTCTTAAAGCATTTTAAAATGCTTGTTTTGACTAAATCAAGAGGCAGGACAGCTTCTCTGGAGAGGGGTTTGTTAATCCTCGGCCCTCATCCAGCAAGCGTGAGAATTCTGGGCCTTGCTGAAAGCCGGGGATCTTCCTGAAGGTGAAAGGTTTCCACATGATGTGGGAAATGCCATCAGCAATCAGCTGGACAGGGACCAGCTGCAGAGCAGGCAGGGCAGCTGGCAGCTGCAGATGAGCAAGAGCAGCAGAGGGAGGAGGATGCTGCAGTGAGAGGCATGGCTCGTGGGCAATGCAGGGCACGCTTGGGTGAGCCGTGCTGCATCTCTGGGCTCAGCCCACAGGCCTCAGGGACACAGATACAACTTGGCAAGTGCTCATGGGATCAGGATGAGCTGGGTCATGCCTTCTGATACTGTTGCTCATGCTGTGGGCTTCACAAGTCTCTGGTTTTCTGCTAAGAAAAAGTGACCATTGGACTAGAGCAGTGGTTCTCAACCTGTGGGTCACCACCCTTTGGGAGTTAAACGAACCTTTTACAGAGGTTGCCTTTCAGGTATCCTGCATGTCAGATATTTACATTATGATTCATAACAGTGGCAAAATTACAATTATGAAGTAGCAATGAAAATAATTTTATGGTTAGGGTCACCACAGCATGAGGAACTGTATTAAAGGGTCACAGCGTTAGGAAGCTTGAGAATCACTGGACTAGAGTGTCATGAGGAGCTGATGGGGTTGGTCCTGGTTTGGCTTCCCCAGGTGGCGGAGGCTCTCTAATCACTGATTGGTGGAGGGCTGTCTCCATGGAAAGGAGCTGTGGTCCCAGGCAGATCTGCTGACATCTCTGCGTCCCTTTGGTCCCTGATACACAGGCCCCATGAACAAAACAGCATTTGAAGGTTGGCTTGGGTGAGTTCTGGGGGTACCGCCTCTCTTTTTCTCAGGTTCCTCCCTACAGACCCCCAAGGAGTAGGTTTCTTCTCCTGCAGCAAATCCTACGCAGAAATTCTTCCTGAATGTTTAATTCACTTAAGAGATGTCTTTATTTTTCCCAAAGCATGAACCTGCTCCTCACTGACCATAAGAAGACTGATCATAAGTTCTCTGTTTAAATCAGTGGGCAGGATACTTGGGATTAAACCACTCCATTTGTACTCATGGTCCTATGTGTGGTCCCTTCTTTCTTGGGCCTCAGTCTCACCTTCTAGTGATGTGTGACCTGCCTTAAAGTTGATAGAGCACTTGTCTTACCCCTCAGCTTTTTCTTCCTTTGGAAAATCTCTCCTTTGTTCTCATTGAACTCAGGCTTGCTTTTAAATGGGAATGGGTGGGGATGGGCAGAAGGCCTTTCCCTGGAATCCAGCTATCAGCCCAGACTCTGTCTCCCATTTGCTGGTCAACCACAAACAAATTACCTGCCCTTGCTGGATTTTAATTTCTCTGTGGATAAAGTGGTGACAAATTCTCCCTGAGGTTGCTTCCATCCTAGGCTTCTGAGACCACATTAGCTCCTGCCTGTACTTGGGATGGGTGCTGGCATAAGGAGCAGTGAGAACCCAGGTTCCCAAGGGCCAAGGCCCAAAGAGCAGAGAGAAGCCACAGAGATGGAGATCCACCATCATCCTCTTCCTGTGCTGCTTGAGAGGAGGAGGGGCAGGGGAGGAGCTGGAGAGATTGACAGCTCTATCAGCGAGGAGGCCCAGGGAAACATATGCTGTGGCCAGGGCTGCTGGGGGCCTCCATCTGCCAGGAGTCATTTGCCAAGTTGGCTACCAAGCTGAAGTTGGCACCATGGCCTCCCTGTTCCCACACCTCTCCCTGGTGTCTGCAGAGAGTCTGTCCTGGAACAACTGGCATTGGAAGGAATAGACCCAGGGTTCCCCTACTGCTCCCTGCCCCTGGTAGATGTCCTTGGGCAGCCAGCCTGGAAGAGGGTGCCTGTAACTTCAGCATCAGCTCGTGCCTTCTCGGACTCTGAGAGGTATACAGGTGTATATACAGGTATATACCATAAAGAAGAGCAGATCCCTTTAAGAGGCCATGATGGATATGATGAAGCATTCTGATTTCCCAAGAAGTGCCTATCTCTCTCTTTATTATCATGGTTGGGTCCCAAAGAGACCGGTATGGACAAGAGGTTACCGCAAGGGCTTGAAGTAGCTGTACTTGAGAGAAGAGAGGCCCCAGATCGCCACCAGTGATCATATAATGTGACTCTGAGCTGCCGAGGGTTCAGGGCACTGCCTGCCCGGTGCCTAGGCTGTAGAAAGGAGGGACAGTTGGGAGACGCAAGAGCAGAAGTCTCTGGATAGGACTTTGCTTTGTTTACAAGAATAGGAGCAGTCCTACTCAGGCTAGAGAGAAGGTGCAGGAAGAATTCCTTGGAAGCAGCCTAGATGCTGCGCTTGCCTCTGGTCTCAGGGGAGGGCAGAGAGCTGGCTTTCCATCTTGTCCTGCTGCCACCGCTGAGCATTCTGAACCATTCCCTCCCTTATGGACCATGCCGATCCTTTAGCAACTATTCATTAAAAATAGAGATTATGTGGATTTGTTTTGACTGGGTTTTTAAAAATTGAGATGCAGTTCACAGACCGTAAAATTCAACCTTTGAAAATATACCACCCCCCAGATTTGTAGTACGTGCACAAAATTGTGTAGCCAACCGCGTTATCTAATCCCCAAGCATCGGCATCATCCCCCTTAAGAATCCCCATTCCTGCAGGCAGCTGCTTCTCTGTTTCTTCTTCCCTCCATCTTGACAACCACCAAGTGGCTCCTGTCTCTATGGATCTGCCCGTGGTGGTATTTTGTGTAAACAGAGTCATTCAGCACTTGCTGCTGCTTGCATCGGACTTCTTTCCCTTGAGTCAGTGTCTTCCAGGCTCACCCGTGTTGTGGCACATGTCACTACCTCATTTCTTCTGTGGCTGAAATCCTGGGGCATGGGTGTCCTGTGCAGCACTCATTCCCACCTACTGACGACCACTAGGTGCTCCCCACCCTTGGCTATTGGGAATAGTGTTCGTATCAACCCTGTGCAGTGTGTCAATGCCTGTTTCATTCCTCGGGAAATCTATCTAGTAGTGGAGTTGCAGGTTCCAAGGCCATCCTGTTTAGCATTGTGGGGGGACTCCCAGGCTGTTTTCCGTGGCACTATCACCACTGTACGTCCCCACCAGCTGTGCAGGAGAGTTTCTTCTGATAGCCATCCTAGTGGATATGAAGTTGTACCTCAGATTTTTAACCTGTAGTCGCCCCTCTTGTTTGGGGGTAGGCAGTGCTCGGGGTTTAACCCAGAGCCCCCCACATACTCTGAAAGCCCTCTGCTGTTAAGTTACATCCTCAGCCCCCAAATCCTTCTTTAAAATAGAGTCTTACTCTGGATTTGGTTCCCAGCACCCACATGTGGTTCACAACCATTTGTAACTACATTCTAGGGCATCCAATGTCCTCTTCTGGCCTCCATTGGCACCAGGCATACATATGATGCACACACACACACATATATATATATATATATATATATATATGTAAAAACTCATACACATAATAAAAAATAAATTTCTTTCAATTAAAAAAAAGTAAAGAATTAAAAAAAATGGTCTTTCTGCCCTGGGGAAATGGCCCAGTCAGTAAAGCTCTTGCCATGTAAGCCTGGGAACCTGAGTTTGGACCCCCACCCAGCTGGGCATGGTGTACACTGTAATCCCAGCCCCTGGGAGGCTGAAATGGAAAGATTCTTGGGGTTTGCTGGCCAGCCAGTCTGGATGAACTGGAGAGCTTCAGATATGGTGAGAAACCCTGTCTCAAAAAATAAGGTTGAGTTATTGAAGAAGATACACACACACACACACACACACACACACACACACACACACACACACGGGCAAAAAGTCTTCACACTTTCTGTTGGTCAGTTTTTGTCCCTGTGACTAAACATCTCAGCAAAATGAGAGGTGTGGATGGGATTGATTTTGTACCCAGCTTAAGCAGTGTTAGCCTATCAGGCGAGGGAGGGCATGAAGTTGCTGTTCACCTCATGCAGCCAGAGAGGGGAAGAGAGGGAGAGAAAGACAGACTGACAGACAGAAAGAGAGGATACCCATACGTACAGATTCTGTTCCCTTTTATTCTGCCCTGGGGCCCCACCTCTGGGATGGGGGTGCTTTCCTCATCCTCAGTGCTGACAGTCAAGATTAATCAGCACACAAGTAGAACAGATACGAGCATCCCATTGGCTGAAATGGAGAAGGAAGCCTGAGCACACCCTGCCCAGCAGTCCAGAGCTAAGTTCCCTTAGGTGATGTGTAGACCAGGGCTTGAGACCAGTGCTGAGGCATCTGAGACTTGTCACTGGAGGCTTCCTGTGGAGCTGCCTCAGCCCTCCAGCCTTTCCTGGTTGCCTTGGGAACCCCTTGAGCATTTGGCCAAGTTATGGAACAGCTCTGCCACTGTACTGGGGTTGCCACAGTGAGAACATAGAATTCAACGGCTCCGTTGAGTGGTTTCAGTCCAGGGAGTGACTTGTGCCAGAGACAGGAAGTGAGCTGGAGAAGTGCCCCCACCCCAAGTACAGGAAGGCTGGGCTTGAGTGTGCTGGTGGGGGAAGATGAGGCCGTCCTGAAGGCTGCAGAGTTTTGCCATCACCTCAGTGGAGTTGACCACTAGTGGTCTAAGGTTGGAGGGTGGCTACTGGCAAATGTCCTGGCCCGTTTCCATTCCCGTCTCTGCATTAGCATTCGAGGAGCACAAGTTGCTGTGTTTGCCTAGGAAGAATGTTCCGGGTTCTGCGCTGTCTTGGCAGAGACACGATCCCTCCCAGACTCTGGTTGCCGTTGCTCTGCTTTGCACAGCTGTTGGGGGCTGAGTCATCAGCTCAGCCTGTTCTGTTCTCTGGGATTTCAGGGTTGCTTTTTTCTTTTGTTGATAGCTAATGCTTTGAAAAAGACCTTCAAAGGTATATTCTGGGACTTTCCCTTAGAATACTGGGTTGACCTGACCACCTGGCTGCTCCCCTGTTGAGTAAGATGCCAGTATCTCCCAAGAGATATGCAGCTTCCTAATCTCATAGCTGGGGAAACTGCTACCCAGGAGCCTAGTCATTGAAGAAGAAAGCATCATTTGCAAGTCCCTTGTTTCATAAACAGCCCTAGAATCAGAATGTGGGACCCAGAGTTCCTTAGAGACCATCTAGTCTAGCTCCATGATCTAGCACAGGTTTTTAAGCCATTGTATTATGAACCATTATATGTTAATTGTGTTTGTTCCTATGGAATACACCAGGAAGCTTCAGCTAAGGGGTTAAGACAAGAAGGGATGGGGGCTGGTCCCTGAAGGAAGGCTGCAGAGCACACCCTGAACACACACAGTCCTGGGGATGCTGTAGGCTGGCAGATAGCTCAAGCAGAGAGATGGTGGTGCTTTTTCAAGCAGAGCTCACATTGCATACATGCACACATACACACACGTGCATAAACAGACATATGTGTGCGAGTGAACACGCACAGAGGGGGAGGGAGAAGAAAAAGAGGAGGAGGAGGAGGAGGAGACTGAGACTGTTGTAAGCGGAAAGGACTTGATCGCCAGGATTAAGTGTTTTCCCTTTATTCTCTCATAACCATGAGCTTCTGATAGATTCCAAACAGGGTCCAGGTCTTTTCTCTGTTATTCCTGATGCTGCCGAGACCTATGCCCTCCTAAATTCACCCCTGGAAGACTCACCTTGGTCTCCTTCCCTCTGGTCCTCTCCTTTCCCAACACACTCTAGAGGGCTCCCCACCCAGGGCTTTCTCACATGTGCCTCCTCTCCTTTGTGGAACAGTTCTGTGGCTCCCTGTGGCCCACTGGACAAGACCCTGGCTTATCAGGTTGTGTGTGGCCTGGCCCCATCCGCTTGCAGCCTCACCCCCACTGTTCCTCACCAGGCACCAAGCGTCCAAGCCACTGTTGAGTTATTTACAGCCTCTGGCCATGCTGCCCCGGCCTTCCCACTGGCGGACTCCTACTCATCCTTCCAGACCCAACACAAGGTTCCGTTTGGAAAAGGCTTTTCTTGACCTTCCTGAGGCCACCAAAATGTCTTGTGTTTCCTTCTTGAAGGTCATATCACACTTCACTTGTTTACTTCCAGAACACTGTCTGTTCCTGTTTGTTTAGCGTCTCTTGTGTGACAGAGCACCCATCCATGCCATACCCATGCTCTGCTGCATGTTACTCTCACAGTACCCAGAGGGGAGGTGCAGCCCATGGCAGAGGAAAGGCTGCAGTTCAGCAGTAGCCAGACTTGCTGAGGCATGCAGTCAAAGCGTCCAAGAACCAGAATTCAATCCCAGGTCTGTTGGACCCCATTTCTGCATCCTTTCGGGTCTCCTTCCCCATTTTAGGCCCTTAGGCAGCACTGAGCATGGGAACGACCAGTCCAAGAGGCAGATGTTTGTGTGGTTACCATGGAGTGTGCACAATGGGGAAACAGAGGGAACTGGCGTGAGAGGGACAGGTTTCCGTGGGGTTGAAGGGATGAGAGATTGTTGGCCCTGCTCCCGTGGCTTAGGATTTCCTTTCAGCTTCTTTTCCAAGTGGCTGCCTGGGGACAGGCCTGTGGGACTCCAGGCTGAACAGGCGGCATGGCGATAAATGCCATGGCAACATGCCTCCTCTCTAGGGCTATGATGAGAGGGCGGAGCCAAGAGGGCACAGGACACACACTGGGGCCTCTGAGCAGGATCCTGAAGAGGAGGTGCCCTGTGGGCCTGAGTGGCTTCTGCCTTCCCAAGAGGGCCCCTGCCTGTGAGGTCCCATCCCAGCAAGGGAAATGGCACTTCCACTTCTGGCCTGAATTAATGGCTGGTTCTGGTCTCCCAGGAGACTGTCAGCTGTGTCCAGGTACAAATACCACCCCATTCCCACCCGCAGCCAGGGAGGAAGGAACAGAGAACGCGGGGGGGGGGGGGGGGGGGGGGTTGTTCGAGAGAGCGGGGGGTGGGGGGGGGGGTGGGAGTGTTTGCCAAACAAGGTAGTAGCAGGGACAGCAGGGACAAAGCTCGCATTGTGTCGGGGCCACATGGAGTTCCCATCTAGCCTTTCTCACCTGCCTCCCAAGACCTAGCCTCCGCCAGCTCTTCAGCCTTACTCACCCAAGCTGGCTGAGGTAGAGAAGCTATCTGGGAGGTGAGGCCTGTTGAAGGTGCTAGAGCCATCCTAAAGCCAAGAGGCAAGCCGTGATGGGAGCATGGCCAGTGAAGCCAGGGTGACATGGACTATCAAGGGCCCGAATGAAAGAAAGCTGCTAGCAGGCCACCTGACCTCAGAGGAATTCGCTGTGCGGCAGGTTGTCCTCCAAGATTTGTCCACGCATGAGCAAAGGCCATTGCCCCCTACCTACCCCACTCCAGCTGCTCCACAAGACCCTCCTGTGCCTCCCATGAGGCAGGGACCCTGTGTACCTCTCTGGACAGGTATGCAGTCCACGGATGCCCACCCTGTACTTGCCCACGGCCTCCACTGTGGGTCTGGCCCTGATGTTGTTTCCAGAGGCTTTTCTTGGGTGACTGAGACTGGTGGAGGAGAAGTGGTGCCAAGCCGGTTGGGCAGCTCAGGTGACAGGCCTGGTGTCAGCGGCCCAGTACCTGACACCTCTGGGCAGACAATGCTGCCTGTGTCCAGGCCCTCTAGGGGAATGGGCCGTGTTCTGTGTTGCAGCCAGGAAACTGGCCATCTGAGTAGTGCCTTTGTCCACTCAGGAGATGGCCCCACTACTGTCCAGGAGCAAGCTCCTGGGGACCCTACGTGGGAAGGAGGTAGTCCCTGGGTCAGGAACTCGGGGTTTGAGATCTCAGTATCCGATGCTGGTCTGGTTCAAATGCTGGTCCTGCTACACAACTGGGGTGTGACTTGGGCAAGTCCTTTTGCTCATGGTGGCCCTAATTCCTTATTTATAAGGGGGGACTAATCTCGGCCCTTCCTCATAGGGTTGTTGGGAGAAGTCAATGGCGTAATGTACGTAACCGTGTAGCACGGGCGGTGTGCAGTGGGGCTTAGCTTGGCGGCTGCTTCTCCCCCAGCATGAGCAGAAGTCCAGGGCATGGCATTCTCAGCTAAGCTTTCCCAGGCTATCGTCCACAGTTCCTTCTCTGAACGTGGAGTCAGGGGCTATGACCTCTAGAGCTGGCTCAAAACTACCCACTGGCTGTAGAAAACCTAGGTTTCTCTCCATTGATCCAAGAGAGCTCTGGGCTGATGTCTAGTATAGCCCTGATCCCAGATAGCTACACCCTCTGCATGGGGCCTCTCCCTCCTCCACATCCCTGAAGACATCCTGCAGAGCTGTCCTTGACACTAAAGTCCCTGCTCAGAAGGACACCCTAAGGACCCAGCGCAGGAGTCAGTGGGCCTGGGTCCACCCAGCCCCCCTTCTCAAGTCTCCTGGGCATGTGAATGCCACTTGCTAGACCCACTCACCGTAGGACACTCAGCAACTAGGGAGGGCTTCTGCTCTCTTGACCTTGGCCTCCTGTGCATCAAGCCTGTGCTCACTTTCCTGGGATGTGCTAAAATGAACATGCATGTTTATATGACAAGAGTCTAGCCTGCATGCATGTATGCAGCATGAGAGTCAAAGGGCCTGGCTGCTTTGTCCTGCCTTGGGAGCAGGCGCTTGAGCATGTACATGGACATGTGTGTGACACATCTTGGAATGACCTATTTTGTCTGTATCCATTGATCTTTCTACACGTGTGCTGGTATGTCCGTCTGTCTTGTCTCCTTTGTAGCCAGGAAGCCCTGAACCACGTGCCAACTGGGAAGGTGATGGTCAACGAGACCAGCCCGGCCTAATCTGGGGCTCCTACTCCTGCACCAGGAGTCCTCCGACCTGCAGCCCCTGCCACAGAGGGAGGCCTGGATGTGGGAGGCGGGCTCTGAGGGGCAGGGACCTGGGGAGAAGCAGGCTTTGCTAGTAGAGTAGAGGACCCTTTTGCTGCACTGGTGGACAGGAGACCCTTGTCCTGCTGTCCCCGTGACTGTGGTGGGCTCTTCACCCGCTGGGTGCCTTCACTGACCTGGAAGATCTGGGGTTGGACTGATGACTTCTAGGCACCCATGAGGCTCTGAAAACTGAGACTTTAAACTGGGGTTAGCAGTCCGTGCCAAGCCCCAGTGAATTTATTGGCGGAGGCAGCCGCCCGCAGCCTAGCCTACAGGTCCTCGCTTGATTCTGGGGTGTCGTGCCAAAGGGCAAGAGGAGAAGCCATGCCAGGCGGTGGCCCTAGTGAGAGGATGACATGGCCCGGCCCTGCCCTCCCTACGCCCCCCACAACCCGCCCTCTCTCCTCAGCCCCGGGAACACCGCCCATCCCACCGCTAACCAGGACCCGCAGCCTCATGGCCATGTCCCTGCCAGGAAGTAGACGGGCCTCTGCTGGATCTCGCAGGTGAGTGAGTCTCTCCCTTGTCTAGAGCCTGAGCTTCAGAGGCTCGGGCTTTGTCTTCATCTGCAGCAGACTTGCAGTGTGCCTTTAAGCAAATCGCGCCCTCGGTTTCCCCATCCTTAAAATAGGCTGGTTGATCCATGCCACCTCCAGGAACTATTTAAGGACCTAAATGACACGGTGGATGTAACAGTTATCTGAAGGTTCCCATCAACACCAGCCCTGCCATTACGGTCCCTGCAGTAGATCTCCTTTGACTGTCACCCTGTGGGTCCCTCCTCCAGTCACCTCCTGTCTGCCCCACGCTACTCCCCTCTGTTTCCGTTCATGCATGGATAGCCTTCCTGGGGCTAAGAGACCCTGGGGCCCGCCATTTGTCCACAGCCATGTCTAGCCTCTGTTCTTGGCCCCGGGGAGCTAGGAGGGTCAGCCACCTTCCGGTTTCTATCTTGATTTCTACTGTGTTCTGTCACCCTTGTCTGTGTATGTGTGTATCCCTCCGCACCGCCTTCCTTCCCCGCGATGAACCCGAAGCGGGGGCACTTTAGGCCGTAGCGGCCTGGCAGTGTTCGCCCAGTGCCCACAGCTGCCCGCCAGCCAGAATGAGCAGCTGCCTCTTCTCCCCGCCTCCAGGCGTACTTCTCCACCTGTGAGTGTGCGGGACGCCTACGGCACCTCTTCCCTCAGCAGCAGCAGCAACTCTGGCTCCTGCAAGGGCAGCGACAGCAGCCCCACACCGAGGTAACCCGCTCCTCCTCCCAGCCAGGCCCCGCCCGCCGCCTGGGAACCTGGTGCCCAGGAGATGGGGGGAGCCGCACCACGTTACTGACTGTGGCCTAGAACATGTCACGGCACCCCTCTGAGCTTTGGCTCCTCTCTGTAAGGTGGACATGAGCACTTGCGATGAGATGTCAGGGACAGAGACAGGCAACTCCTGAAACATCACAGACCCCACCTGTTCCTGGTTGCCATCCGTATGAACACCTTTTGTCCTAATTATTCCAAGATGGCATCTGGGCCACCAGCTATCCCGTCAGCAAGGAAGAAGATACCCCCTTGTGTTGGTGGCTCTGAGAAGGGACACTTGCCCTGTGAAATTTTGCCCAGACTTCATTGGTTAGAATTGGGTCACGTGACTCATTAGCGACCTATCCAGTTAATTCAGAGAGGATTAGTGTTTTCCTCCCAATGGCGCCACCCCAAACAAAGAGGAAAGGGCTAGATGGATGTGGGGCATTTGTCTCATACACTGTGAGTCGCAGGGGTGGTGATGTGCTGCAGGTGTGGCATGTGCTAACTTATGGTCTAGGTACAGCAGGCAGAGACCTGAAATGCAGGGTCACACTGGAGGGCAGGTAAAGAAGAGCTGTGGGTCCTTGATTCTATCCAGGGTGTGAGAGTCAGGGTGCTGGTGTCGCATCCTGTTTCCTGGGTGCTGGAATACATGTGCGCACTAGGGGGTTGTGGGGAGCTTCAGGCTTCCTGTCGTCTATAAAATGGAGCTAATAACGCAGATGCCAGCGAGTTGATCTGCACACTGCCTGTATGTCCTGGACCATAGTGAGGCTTGAGGGTTATGGACAGGGGGGGGGTGAAATCTAACTGCAGACCCACAGTCAAGCTCCTCCCTGCAAGCCGTGTCCTGCTCCTCTCAGCAGAGATGTCTTCTGTGTTCAGTGATGTCCAGAGCCATTAAAGCCACAGATCTCAGTTTTTTCCACCAAGGTGTGGATGGTGGGTAACAGTCAGATGCAGGACCTGTGCCCAGCTTTTCTAACCGATTTAATCTTGAAAAGCATGGAATGGGAAGCATCCAGACTCTTCTATTAGTAACAGTTTTGTAATACATCTCCCGAACTGCAAGTTGAGCACCCGTAGAGAAGTCCTGTTGCCCAGCAGGAGGCCTGCTACCCCTGGAGGGGGGCAGGAGAGTACCATCTAAGGGCCTCACTGCAGCCACCGTCTCTGCTAAAATGTGTCTGGTCACATTTCTCTTTTTAATACATCACACACGTGGGGCGGGGAGGCTACTAGTGACTATAAACATGTGTTAATGTTATCTTGGGAAAAACGCCCGTGAAAGCACACGAGAACGTTCACACTAACCCTCATTCTCACTAGTTCAGCATTGGCTTTTCTACCTCTTGCCTCATGCCTGGCTGAGAACTCCTCACTGACACGGGTCTGTGTTCTCCTGCCAAATCCCTTGCAGGGCAGGACAGATACAGGTCCGAATGGAGGATGCTGTATGGCTGCTTCTCTTTTAGGGAGATCTTAGAGCAGGGTGTGAAAGCCCAGGCAGCCACCATGCCACCCCTTGACCCTTGCAAGGTGGAAGAGAGGCTGTGTGATCTGCCTTTTCCCCCAGCTCTGGCCACCTTCTCTCTAACATGTCAAAGTCTACAGTAAACATGAAACAGCTTCCACGAAACTTTAAATCTGCCTTGAACCTGGCCACTTCCACAGTGGGCCTCCACAGGACCTGTCTCTTCCAGCCCTATGCAGCGTCTATGTGAGGCTAATTGTCCCCGGCCCCTGGAGCAGCAGAGTGATACAACGGCAGGCCCCAGTCTCCACTGGGTGGGGACACTCCCAGGGTTTAAAACCAAGATCCGAGCAAGATTCTTAAGAACAGATCCTGCAGCTAGGAAGCTGTGGGTGGAACGATCTGAACCATAGTCTGTTGTGGAGTCAGGGAGTTCTCCTTCCTAGGAAAGCCTTGGCCAGCCCTCCGCCCTGAACCCAGTGGCCCTCTTGGCGTGGAAGCTCCTCCACAACGGTGTGGTATGACACACTGTATTGGTTGCAGAAGGCGTCCAGCCAGCTGCTACTCAGGACCCTGCTGCTAACTGTCCACACCTAGCAAGTGTCCATTTGTGTGCTCACACATGTCCCAGAGCATGGGTACATAAACATGGCTGGTGTCCTGGACCAGGCAATTACCTATGAAGGCAGCATGGAAATGCTGTATGTATACTCATGGGGACGTGCGGGTGCACATGGCTGGAGACACCATGAATTTCCTGAGAGGAAGGAGTGGCCAGGCCTCCCAATGTGTACATGTAATGTAGACCTGTCCTGTATGTTCCTCGAGGTGGGTGAGGAGAGTGAGTGCATCATGCTATCTGCAGAGACAGCCGTGGCTTCACACCTGTGTCTGTGCCCCCCATTCCTGTGCCTAGGCTAGATAGGCTTTCAGCTGCAGGGAGGAGAGTGTCTCCCTCCCAGGAAGATGTCACCTCCTCTGCAGGTGAGTCCTTATCCTCCAGGCCCACTTGGAACCTACCCTTGCTCCCCATTCTCATATCCTCTGGTGAAGACAGGCAGCCGGGGTTCAGGAAGGATAGACTACATGGAAGCTGGTTGAGCCACCCTCCCTGAAGAGAGTGTATGTCCGTAGGACAAAGGCTTCCCTGCACCCCCTGCTGCAGTGGGGGTCCACACATGGTGTCAAAAGGCACTGAGCACACGCAAGCCTCCTGAGGTCCCCTCTTCCCCAAGCAGAGGTGTCTTGAGTCCCCTCACCTCACAGAAGGCTGGCTGTCTTTGTGCCTTGCCCACAAGGCCTGCCCAGGAGGGCTGGTGGCACGGGCTGAGCTGAAGATAGTTAGGCTGCTCCCGGGCCCAGCTCTGTGTTCAGCCTGCCCTCCTCGTTCCCGCACCCCCGCCCCGCCCCCTCTGATGGACACACTGTTGCAGGCGCTCCATGAAGTATACACTATGCAGCGACAACCACGGTATCAAGCCCCCCACCCCGGAGCAGTACCTGACTCCACTGCAGCAGAAGGAAGTCTGCATCCGGCATCTGAAGGCCCGGCTCAAGGACACACAAGACCGGCTCCAGGACCGGTGAGTGGCAGCCAAGGAAAGCCCTGGGAACACCAACTAGCTACAGTCTCAGCAGAGCCAGGGTCCTGGGCCATCCCCTGGGAAGAAGGAGGGATGGACCTCACTGCCATCTACCTGAACTCTCCCCTCAGCAAAGTCTCTATTGGGCCCATTTGTAGAGGCTCCAGCCCCTGACACCCCTTGACTACTTTAGGCAGGTGCTTGGGGCCAGTGGGAAAGGGTCCCTGTAAGGACTGTCAGTCACTTTCCTTCTGCGATCCTCTACTGACCATAGCCCTGCACCTCCTTTTGATGGTGGCTTCTCCCCTGGATCCTGTCTTCTCAGGGAGCTGGAGCATCTCTCTGACTCCCTTATCCCTGGGGGGTGAGAAATAGACCTTTAACCCTCCCGTGCCTCTACACAATGAGACATAGAGGTCTCAGCCCATCAGACCAGGCCTATAAGCCTTCCTCCATGTCTTCTTCCTTCCTATAGAAGATATAAGATCAGGAGATGCTGTGGCTGAGGTCCGGCTCAGCCTGGGGGTCTCCCAAGATCTCAGGTCCAGCTATGCTCATTCTCAGGTCCTTGTAGACACTTGGTCCTGCCCCTCCTGGTGGTTTCATCTTGAAGAGCCACACTTCAAAGGTTGAGCACTATGGCACATGTGTGTCACCCCAGCACCCAGTAGGATTGTAAGTTTGAGGACAGCCTGGAGCGCACAGTGAGGCCCTGTCACAACACACAACAAAAATCCTGTATTAGGGTGGGATCCCCACCTCTGATCACCTTCACCAGCCTCCTCTGAGCCGTGTCTGTTCTGAGCTGGACCAAGCTGTGCAAGGCACTAGAGCTCAGGGCAGGCATCCCCACGGTGCCTTTTCTTTGCTTCTACAGCAGCTTTTATACCCACCGGAAGTTGTTCTACGTGCCACAGAACTGGCCCTTCTAACCACTGGATGGTGTGTAGTGCCCTCACAGAGTTCTCACAGTTTCTCCAATCCGATACCTCTTTGTTGTTGTTTATTTTTGTTGGTTTGTTCTTACATCACAACCAAAGTTTCCCCTCCCTCCTCACGCCCCTCCCCCTACTCCCCCTCCTCCCTCGGCACACCCACTCCTCCTCCTCTGTTTCTCTTCAGAAAAGGGCCGGCCTCCTATGGTTATGGGCCAGCCATGGTGTATCAAGTTGCAGTGAGACTAAGGCACCATCTCCTCTCTTAAGGCTGGATGAGGCAATCCAGTAGGAGGAATGGGTGCCCAAAGCAGGCCACAGAGTTCAAGACAGCCCCTGCTCCCATTGTTAGAGGTCCCATAAGAAGACCAAGTTACACAGCTGTAACATAAGCGGAGGGCCAAGGTCAGTCCCATGCAGGTTCCCTGGTTGTCAGTTCAGTCTCTGTGAGCCCCTGTGAGCCCAGGTTAGGAGGTTCTGTGGGTTTTCTTGTGGTGCCCTTAACCCCTCTGGCTCCTTCAATCTTTCTTCCCCTTCTTCTACAGAATTCCCCGAGCTTGGCCTAATGTTTGGTTGTGGGTCTCTGCATCTGTTTCCATCAGTTGCTAGGTGGCCTCTCTGATGGCAGTTGGGCTGGGCATCAGTCTATGAGTACAGCAGAATATCATTAGAAATCGCTTCATTGACTTTTTTTGTTTTTTTGCCAGTCGTGTTTGGTTCTATCCTAGGTCTTTCAGGTATCCCCGCTCTGGGTCCTGGCCCTCAGGGGTGAGTTCCCTCTCATGGTATGAGTCTCAAGCTGCACCAGTCATTGGTTGGTCACTCCCACAATTTCTGCACTCTGATACCTCCTTTTACCACCCTGTTCCCCTTAGCAGTCATTCCCCATCCTCTCCAATCACCCAGCTCCTGGCACCCATCGGTCTTCTTGTCTTCATCAATCTCGGGACATGTTATAGTACAGCAAGCATGACCGGACTCTACCAGTCCAGACTGGGTCTGTTGTGGTTTCAGAGGTTGGGGTGGTCTGTGGGCTCCACCATCCTTGATTTAAGATTCCCTTTCGGGTTCCTGCCCTCTTCCCAGTGATGCTCAGGGTCTGATTGCCCTTTGGAACTGATGTCCATGAGGAGCCAGAAGCCCATTCCCAGCTTCTTCTCTGGACCAGCCAGCAGTGGCATGTAGGCATCTACCTGTTTTTGGCAGAATGTGCTCTCATCCCCAACCACTGTTACCTTTGAAAGGCCCTCAGCAGGCCTGTCCTTGGCATAAGGCCTCTCTCCTCCCACCCTCCAGGTATTATTTAATATCCACACTTCCTGTGCTAGCCTCCTCTACTTCTCAGCCACCATGTGCTTCGACAACCCCCTCTGTGCTTGTGGACACTGTGTTCCCACACTTTGAGGTGTCTCTTCTTCCATCTTGCATCCTTGCTGGCCCCTTCCTTTAAGATACGGTTCACATGTTATTCCCATAGCTGCAGGCCAGCTCAGGACGGGGGAGCCATTGTTCCTGAGGTCTAGCTAGCTCCAAGGAGAGAAGCACAGGGGCCACTAAGCTGAGCATGCCCAGCTCCTTCTTACAGACTCACCTGGGGCGGGGGGAACCAGTGGGAAGTGGAGATGCTCCACCCTGAGGAAGAGGAGGGAGATCAAGGACCCCATGGCTGTTATCTGCCTGCTGATGCCACTTAGGTAGCTCCAGTTCACTGCCCTCCTCTAGCCCACTGCTGAATTATACCATGGTCAGACCCTCCTAGAGGATATTGCTTGACCTCTGGAGCCTATTCCCGAGTGGGATTTCCAATCTAACTTTGGAAAATCTGTGGTTCCTTATGTGGTACAGTCAGTCACTCTGCTAGGCTCAGAACCCCCCTAGTGGTAGCCATACCATTGGTAGTTTATTCACATAAGCCAGGCTTCCAGCTGAGATGTCCTGTGTGGATTCCATCGCTAAGATGGTCCTGAAAAAGAGTGCCTGGACAGGATGGTAAGCCCCGCGAGTGTCCGCCTTTCCCACTGCTTGCCATCAGTGTCCACTGAGTCTCACCCTGACTTTCCCTTTGGCCACCGCAGCGTGGTTCCCTAACCACCTCCCTCTTCATCACCCCCGGGTCCGTCTGGGACTCAGTGACTTGAAAGGCTTTAGCATTTCTGGGTGGAAGCCTCGCTGCTGTTCTGTTGCTGGCGCAGCCCTTCTCGCGGTGACTGCATTTCCCATCCATCTCTTCAGCGTCTCCTCTTGACAGTAAATACAAAGACGCTTCTAGCATGCTTACAAGAGAGCCACCCAGTCCTCTTCGCCCTCCTCTGGCTCCTTCCACTTCTGGTCTTTCTGCAAGAGGAACACTAAAGTCATCCACTCCCCTACCAACACCAAAGGCTGTCGTTTCTCTCGTCACCGTACTCTCTTTCCCTGGGGGTCTGGGGACAAATGTCTCTCCACTTAAAACACTCACAAGGGGTAGGAAATCATACCCCTCTCTCACGTTGGCTGCTTTGCATTAAGAGTTTATTACATTTTCATAGCAGTGGGGCTCATCAATTAAGGATCTGGGTAGTGTCTTCTGGAGGTGATGACGTGAAGGGCGTGGCTTAGCGGTGAGATGGGGATGTGGCTCCTGCTGCCATTTCTTCTCTCTCTCAAGGGAGCCTCTCCTGTCTTGGCCCCTGGCTCCACCCACCCTTCCTCCTCCCTGTGGGATGAGAGGAAGAAGAGGCTTTGAATCCTCCTACTTTTCATCTCTAGCTTCGAGCCATCCTACTCCTGAGCCATCTGTGTTTGGTGACATCCCCTTGCCTCTCCACAGCAGCAATGACAGGTGGGAGGACAGGCCGTAGAGCAAGTGTGTTTCCTCTGCTCACAGGGACACGGAGATTGATGACCTGAAGACTCAGCTGTCCCGCATGCAGGAGGACTGGATTGAGGAGGAATGTCACCGAGTGGAAGCCCAGCTGGCTCTGAAGGAGGCCCGCAAGGAGATCAGGCAGCTGAAGCAGGTCATCGACACTGTCAAGAACAACCTGATTGACAAGGACAAGGGGCTGCAGAAGTACTTCGTGGACATCAATATCCAGAACAAGAAGCTGGAGACGCTGCTGCACAGCATGGAGGTAGCCCAGAATGGAGTAGCCAAGGAGGAAGGAACTGGGGAGTCGGCTGGCGGGTCCCCTGCACGCTCCCTCACCCGCAGCTCCACCTACACCAAGCTGAGTGACCCAGCTGTCTGTGGTGACCGCCAGCCAGGGGATCCCTCCAGCGCCTCTGCTGAGGATGGAGCTGACAGTGGATTCGTGGCTGCTGACGACACACTGAGTCGGACGGACGCCCTGGAGGCCAGTAGCCTGCTGTCATCAGGAGTGGACTGTGGCCTCGAGGAAGCCTCACTGCACAGCTCCTTCAATCTGGGCCCCCGCTTCCCTGCCAGCAACACCTACGAGAAGCTGCTGTGCGGCATGGAGGCTGGCGTGCAAGCCAGCTGCATGCAGGAGCGGGCCATCCAGACAGACTTCGTGCAGTATCAGCCTGACCTGGACACCATCCTGGAGAAAGTAGGCCAGGCTCAGGTGTGTGGGACAGCCCCCAAGGACAGGCACTCAGAGCTGGATCCCTACCCCTCAGGGCCCAGAGACCCCAACTCAGCAGTGGTGGTGACAGTGGGTGATGAACCTGAGGCCCCAGAGCCCATCACCTGTGGGCCAGCTACACACCGGCCTGCAGCCAACTCCAACCCAGGACTGCCAGTGAGTGTGGTGTGTCCTGTGGAAGAGAAGGAGGAGGCAGCTGCCACCGAAAAGGAACCCAAGAGTTACTGGAGCCGCCACTACATTGTGGATCTGCTGGCTGTGGTAGTGCCAGCTGTGCCAACAGTGGCCTGGCTCTGCCGCTCCCAGCGGCGCCAGGGCCAGCCCATTTACAACATCAGCTCCCTGCTGCGGGGCTGCTGCACAGTGGCCTTGCATTCCATCCGTAGGATCAGCTGCCGCTCCCTGAGCCAGCCGAGCTCCAGCTCAGCAGGCGGTTCCCAGCTCTAAGGAGGCTGCCAGCTCTCCACTTTTGCCAGCCTGACCACTGATTGTAGGATGCCATTTGCTGCCCCCCCTCAGATCCCCATGGGCATCCTCTTATTTACTTTCAGGTCTGGAATAGTGCCCCCACCCCAGATGTTAATAGTGTCAGGGATTCAGAAAGGCATCCCAAAGCTTCAAGAAAAGGTGGCCAGTTGAAGAGGGAGAAACTGGGAAGAGCTCCCCTCTGGCCCCTCTGGCCACCCGGACTTCAGACAAGGCAGGCCCTGTTCAGAGAGTCTCCGGCTGTGTTGATCTGGGGATCCTCCTTTTCCTTGCATCCTTTCCAGCACCCAGTCCACCTTCATGTCTTCTCTCCCATGCCACCCCTTGTGCCCTCCTCAGGCTCCTGGAGCAGTATTACCTCCTCAAATGGAGGCAGCCAGGACCCTAAATGCAGAGAACCACTCCAAGCAGGGTCCGGCTGCCCGGGGTCCCACTGAAGCTCCAGCCTCTCCTCCCTTGCCCTGGGATGCAAAGTGTGATCCAGCTGGCATGACCAGCTCAGGCAGGAGGGACAGAGGGCAGGGTAGGTTCTGTGTCTGTCTGTCTGTCCTCCAGGCCTACCCCACAGTCTGTTTTCCTTTTGGCTTCTGGTTGTGTTAGATCTTCATGAACTGTCCAGTGCCCGTCACTGTCCTGACACACTAATCACGGGATTGGGAGGGAGCGCCAGTACAGAGAAGGCAAGGCCAGCAGCTCTAGGAGCCCTTTGCCTTCTGAGATGAGTCCATCTCATGTGTAGCCTAGAGGTGCCTCAGCGAGTTGGGAAAGTCAGAGGCCACATGCCCCAGGCCCTTCGTCCTTAGACCCTACCTATGTTTGCTCTTGGTTCCCTTAGGGTCTTGGTTTCCTGCCCATCCCAGAACCCCCAGGCTGCTTGCTTTCTGGGATGAGGACTTCTGAATCTCTGACCCAGCTGTCTCCAGAGGAAGGTGACCATCTGGAGGAATCTCCAGATAGGATTCTGAAGCCACAGTATCTGCCTATCCATGCCAAAGCTGGGTCCCCTGAGTGTGCTTCCTAATCAGGGACATGGCCAGGCGGTCCTGGGCTGCTCCTGGTCCAGTCAGCCTGGGAAGATGCCCTGATCCTCACCTCCCTCTTCCCAGAGAGGTCATACCTACCTGACTGGCCCACACCCAGGGAGTTGGTAGAAGCCTGCATCTCACTCTCTGGCATAGGAGCCTCTCTGGTTCTCTGCTAAGGTCGCTTGCCCTCACCGATGCCCCGGTAGCCACTACTTGACTCATGAGTTCTGCCCCTCCACTCTGTGCTCTCCCCAAGGGCACCTGCATGCACTGGGAGTGGGCAGCCAGCCTAGCCATCAGGGCGAGAGCCCTCTGCCACGCGCTTTGTGCCTCCAAAACTCCCCCACCTGGGCTGGGGCCTCAGACCAGCCATCCTTGGTGGAGCACCCTACCCCAGCTGAACCAAACCCAAATGCCTGAGGCCTCGCTGGGGCTGCCCCATGGGACACTGGGGTGGTGCCATGGAGAGACAGGGGATAAAACTGATCCAAAGTGAAGCCAGGACTGGCCACGGACCCAGTCTCCTGCGCCGTGCACTCACGGAGATCCATATGTCTCCTTAGCAACAGTCGAAGCTCTGCTGAGAAAATAAATGTATGAACTATATTTGACAACATAAAATCCATATATTTTTCACCATTGGCATTTAGTCCAACTTTGCAGCCCCTCTGTTCCATGTCTTGCTGTCTGGGCCTTCTTGTCGTGTCTCGTGTTTTGGTGGACTTGGGCAGGGCTAGGACTGTGGTCCGCTCTGCTGCTGCTGCTGCTGGAGAAGCCGTTGTCAAGCATCCAGGTCTGTAGAGGCAGTAAGTGAAACTGACCGTTCACCCTGCTCCTGCTCGAACCCTAGCCCTGCTTCGCCTACAGCAGGGGTCCTCTTTTGTGAGTTCTGCCTATCAGAAGGGCTCTGCTCCTTGCCAGTGGAGTGGGCAGGTCATTACCCAGCCCTTGGATGACCCTGGATCCCTGCAGGCTGGGGTACAGGTCCTGCTCCTAAGTGTACATAAGCCCAGAGGCCCGTACCCGTGCAAAGGGGTTGCAATGCCTGTGCAATCCCAGGAAGTGGGCTTGGAAGTAGACACTTCAGCAGCCTGCTGGTTCCAGAGTTGGAGGAGGCGGCTGAGAGCAAGGTGGGACTGGGCCAGGCTCCCCTTTGATGCTCACCCCCAAAGCTCCCCCTTTCCTCCCAGTTGGCCAGCCCCCATAGGCTGCAATGTGCCCTCTTGCCCTTGGCTCCTGGAGCAGAAATGTTTAGGGTGCTCCTTCCCCCGCCTCCAGTCAGAGCTAACAAGGTCTTGAGGAAGTGTCCCCGGGGACACCTTCTATAGCTACTGAACCCTCAGAGCGCAGTGGCTTAAAGTAGTAGCTCCTTAGTTCTGGAGCCCTGTCAGCGCTCAGTGAGGATTTCTAAACAGAGGCAGCCTTGAGCAGAGTTCACAACCAATGTCTTCAAGCAGGTAGCATACATAGCTTTTCACTGAGACCCCTTCCCACCTGCACAGGCATCGGACAGCAGATCCCAGGCTCGAGGGCCAGAGGCTATTGAGGGCCTCCACCCAGGGCACTCACAGCCCCCTCTGAACTAGAGGACAACACAAATAGGGCCACCATGCACTCTCACACTAGGCTATTCCCTTGACAAACTTCAGGGGACACAGGAGGGGGGCCGTGGGGAGGGGTCTTGACTCTCGGTCTTCTTTGTCTTTTTGTGCGGACAGAGTTGTGCCTGTAGCAGACAGCTCTGAATTAAAGCATGAACACACACACAGCCCCTCAGCCTGGCGTCTTTGTACTGTGTCATTTCTCTAAGTGTGTTGGGGTAGGTGAGAACGCACCATGGCACCCGACACAGATGGAACCAGCGCCTGGCTGGCTCAGCCCCACCAGGCCCTGCTGTGTAGGGCTGGGGCCTCTCTGCCCATCTGGGATCAGGTACGGGATCTAGAATCCCCACCTGGATCCCAGTCACATTCTGCCTAGCACTGGGAGAATATTCCAGTTCTTCCCAGTAGTCCTGAAATGGCTTCTTCGGCCCATTCTGTAGCTACAAAAATGGCCATGACCACTCAAGCAGGGGTCCCAAAGCCAGTGCGGAGTCTCCTCTCCCTGCCATCCCACAGCCACATGACCCTCAGTGCCAATATCCCTATGACAGACTGGCAAGCAGCCCACGATACACTGACAGACCCCTGCTCTCAGAGGCACACAGATAAGGCCTTGGCCTGGTCTCTGTCCAAAAGCAAAAGCAGCCCTGGCATGTCATGGGTCCAGTGATTCTGGAATTTCCAGGAGCTTTCATAGAAGGGGCTGTATTTAAAATCCACTCTTTATTCAAAAGACAGTAAAGGGTTACACAAGTAATCTATATACAATCTGTGACAAAGATCAGTGAAGGCAAAGAACACACGAGGAATTCTGTCAAGTCAGGTGGCTGACTTTCTAGAAGAGGCAGAAGTCTGCAAAGGGACCCAGCTGCCTTCAGTGACATTCTGCCGTTCTGCCTAAGTGCCCAGCAGCTAGGGTACAGAGAACCTCAGTCCCTCCTGTACTTCAGCATATCTAGGAGTCAGGACCCAAGGAGGCCTGGAAACAGCAATGGCAGACTCATCCAATATGCGTCCACCTGGGACATGGCCCCTGCAATGCCCAGACCCAGGCAGCAGGCCAGCTGCAGCCTGTCATATGAGGGCTGCTGTCTGCTGGGGATGGCGGGAGGCCTGGGCTGCCCGTGACTTCAGATGTCTGGAATGGAGTGGTCCATGGTGTGGTGAAGCAGCAATGGGGACAACCTAGAAGGCAACAGTGACAGTGGCTGAAACTGGCCCCTGCTCGTCCTTCGTCCCACCCAGTCTGCGCACCCCACAGGGGTTGCGTTCAGCCCCCACTTCTAAGGACTTCAAGTCATGAGACACCACTAGCCACCATGAACTGGAGAAAAGTCGAAGACAGAGCAGACCAGACCTGTGCTCTGGGTCAGCACTGAGGCTGCCAGGGCGCAGGAGATGGACGGGAAGCAGAGTGCAGGGGTCGGGTGAACAGCCTTACTTTTTGACCATATGCTCGTAGATCACAGTGGGGATGATGGTCAGTGTGACGACATTTCCGGCTGTGGTCAGAATCTCCGTAATCTTTTTGTCCTAAAGAGGAAGAGAGGGACTGGTCATCTTGAGGAACAGGAATAGCACTGCCACCTGACTGGTAGCTCAGCGTGGCTGTTGCTAGAGGACACCACCTACACCTCACACCTGCCCGCAGCGGCTGACTGCTGGGACCCTGAACATCTCAGGTGGGGTATTGTTGCTCTCATTTGAGATTGGCAGGGTCACGGGAGCACGGCACTGGCCTCCCATTCTTGAAGGCCAGCCATGTGGGCCTTACTGCACTGCCCCACGAATGTGATTCCCCTGTCTCTGCCAACTTCGCTGGCCCCAGTTACACTCAGGTTCCTGTGGGAGACACTGGGTCCACTTGGGTCCTCGGACTCCTGCTGGCTCACCAGCCTGAGCCAGCCACATGGGTCCTCTCCCACACCTCACTGACTAGTAAGAAAAGCTTGTAGAAACTGCTTAGATCATGAAGAGAACAGACAAGCTCCATGCAGACGGTGTCCACCAGTCGAATGACTACCGTTGTGAGAAAGGGCCTCTGGTCCCTGCTCAGCTCCTGGTGACCATCATTTTGCATATGTACAGAATCTGGTTCTGTGCTTTCTTAGTTCCAGAATAAATGGGAGAAGAGATGCCCCATAGGACTAGTGATGGCCGCCAACTTTGAAAGATAACTGACTTCAAAAAGAGTAACTACTAGGCGCTCCTCAAGAGCACAGACCTGGTACCTGAGGGTCTCCAGGTGCCATAGCTAGGTGGAGTAACCTGTAAGTTCAGTAATGCCTTGGGCCATCTGTGCAGCTACGTGAACCACATCCAAGCATGGCTACTCTTAGAGTTAGGAAGGGACTGTTGTCTTTTCAAAGAAGCAGTCCCTGGCTGCTCAGGAGTGGCGTTACTGCACGCAGCTTTTCCAGCATAGACTGTGGTGGCCTTTTGCCTGGTATGCTTGACCACAGAGAGATGGGAGAGGAGTCACCAGGAGGGACCCCAGACACAGGAAGAACTTCCTGATCACAGGAGTGCAGCCACCAGAATACGTCTCCCCAGAAGGTGAAGGGAGACTGCCAGGGACAAGGAAGCAGACACATGACTGAGTGGCTTATGCCCTGATAATTTATCTGTGTCCCCCAATAAAATTTATCTGAGGATCAGAGGATAAAGGTCAGCCACTATTAGTAGAAACCATAGAGACCTGGAGGTCTGTATAGACAGGCAGTGACAAGGAAGTGAGGTAGCCAATGAGAGGGCAGAACAGCAAGGCAATAAAGGTGTGGGTAAGACAGGAAGTAACACACATTTGGAAGCTGCAGAGTTGGTGAGCTAAGGTTGGCTGGTGGCCTCTCTGGTCTCTAAGGCTTTCACCTCTATATTTGGCTCCGTGTGTTTTTATTTAATAAGACCACTTAGAAATTCGTCTACAATGCCCACTGTGGAGTGAGACGCCACCTCCTGCCCCGTGAGCACCAGTGGGGTGGAGAGGCGCTCCCACGGAGGCAGCGTGAGTCAGGACTGGATTGCTCTCACTTGTTCAAGTCTCAAACCACAGCTCCTCACTGCCCATTCCCAGAAGACACCCCTCTTCCCACATCTACAGCATGGGCCTAAAGCCACTGTGTACCTTCTTGGTTTGTAAAGAGAGGATTTACCTACCCTCCCTAAATAAGCCAAGGCCAGCAATGGATTTCCAAGTCACAGTATTCTAAAGGGAACCTCATTACTGAACGTGATTAGCATCCAAAGAGAAGCACCACACAGAGGAGGAGGTGTCCTTCTGGCCAGCAGCCATCTGGAGATCCCGTGTCCTCACCCCTCTGGGACATCTTGCATGTTAGCGAATTCTTACTGGGCACTTACTCATTCTGATTGACAACTGCTCAGAGCTCCACAAACACAGTCATACTGAAGTCCCCATCTAGCTTAGGATGGGGGTGTTGAGGCTCTGGCAGGTGCTACAGCCTATGCAGACAGGAGCCGTCCCACACCCACCATCTCCACAGTGCCCGCGTTTCCTGGCAGAGCTACACCCCTGCCTACCTTTAGCCCAATGACGTTCTGTCCGTTCACCTCACACACGTAGTGGTTGGTGAGAAGTCCATTACGGGCTGCGGAGCTTCCCTTTACCACGGATACAATCTTCCCCTTCTTGATGAAAAATCCAACTTGGCCTGAGCTGTCCTTGTGCATAGTGACAGTCCGCTGGAACGGCCTGGTAGAGAGTGACAGTAAGTTGGGCTTGCGGGTGTGGCTGGGGCCAAGCAGGGAGGATGCTGGGGCCTGGCTACTGACCTGTCCCGAACAATCATGACAATCTTCTCCGCGGATGCCTTCTTCAGTGCTTTGTGAGCTCTGTGTGTGCTCCACCCAGCATAGTCACACCCGTCAATCTGCAGGATCTGGTCCCCAAAGCGCAACCCCACGAGGGATGCGGGAGTGTTGGCCTGGACCAGCTGCACAAAGAGCCCCTGGGAAGCAAGACTCCAGAGTCAGCACCCCTGGCTGCCTGTCCCAGGTCCCTCCTTTCAGATGTTCATTTCCCCCTACCCTGTGAGCTTACAGTGTAGTGGGACCTCAGGTCTGCAGGGGGATACAAGGTTACCCCTATTTTCCTGGAGGAGGAAACACACCAGACCACACAGAGTCCGCTGAATCAGGATTTCAGCATCATAATCAATTCTCCTGTATCACCCTTCCCAAGGGCATCATCTGGCTGGCTTTCTCTACAGTCATCAGGAAGCCAGACCCAAGGGCATTGGGGTACAGGAAACAGGGGCTCTGAGTAAAGGGAGCCTTGTATGGAATTTAAAGAGGGTCCTGCTGCAACTAGGCACAGCCTTGAGGCCTCGGGTATTATGGTGCCTGCTTGGAACCTTCCTTACTGTGGACAGAGACTCCCTGAGCCCTGGAAGGGGAGGCCCCTGTAAGGGGAGGCCCCTATACACTACGCCATCTCAGACTGCCCGGCAACTGTCCCAAAAGGGAGCTTGTATCCCTGGGGCTGTGACAAGTGCTATTTAGCACCAGAGAGGCTCACTGTCCTCCTGAGGTCCTCCACAGATCTTGCTTACCTTGTCAACAGCTTGCAGGCGCAGTCCAGTCTTGCCACGCTCGTCCTTGCACAGGTGGATCTCACGCATCCCAGGCTTGATCTCTGCACGCAGCACACCCAGGTTGTTCCCAGAGACTGGTGCTGCCACCTGGCCAGGCCCAGGGCTAGTGACCACCATCTGCAAACACAAGCGGGGGAGGGTGGTCAGCCAGGTACCTGGGGCCCAAGCCTCCAGGGTCTCTGGGTTCTAGGAAGGGATGAGTAAGAGGATGGAACAGTTCCACACACAAACACACTTGGCAGAGGCTGAGCGGGACTGGAGCTCGATGATGCCACTAGAGGGCGTCAAAATCCATACCCCAAAACACGAGAGGAAAGGGAAAGGAAGCTGGGCTCAGGAAGGGGTCTCTTTATTTTCCAAAGGAAATGAATGTCAAGAAAAGATCCACTTAAAACAAAGACATTTCACAGCAAGTAATGAGCCATGGGAAATGAAAGGCTAGTTTTGACTTTGTCTGGAACCAAGAATAAAAATTAAATGATTTCTCCTGGGAGACAGAGGAGAAGGATGCCCAGTCTCAGGCACAGGACAGTGAGGCAAGAAAATAGAAAAAGGCACACAGGACAGGAAGGAGATATAATTACTCCTGTTGATAAATGGCATGATGGTCTACTAGAATATCCACAGAAATCTAAAAACAAATTGCTACCTAGAAGTAAATACATGCAAACATTGGAGGTCCTAGAATTCAATGCCAGCATATAGAAATCAACTGTGCTGGGCATGACGGCATGCATCTGCAGTCTTAGCTACCAATAAGACTGAGGCAAGAGGATAACTTGAACCCAAGAGCTGGAAGTCAGTCTGAGCAAGACACAACTGTGTTTATCTACACTCTGACCAAGAAAAGGGGGGTGGGGGAGCAGGAGAAATGAGATAAGTATGAATCTAACAAGACATGTGCAGAAATTGTGTGACAAAAATCCTGATAAACATCAACAAAGACCTAAGCAAATAGCTTTCCAGTATGCACACCCTGGAAGAGCTAGCAAAGCTGTTGACTCCTCAGGCTGATGCACAGACACAGCACATTTCTATCAACATCCTCCAAGCTGTTTTGGTGATGCAGGTGGGATAATCTAGCTTAAGGTAGAATGGCAATGGGGTGTGAATAGTAAAACCGATTCAGACCAGAAGAACAAAATGTGAGGAACTACATGGACGCATCAAGGTTTCTCTTGTCACAGTACCCAAGGCAGCAGGTACTGGACACCTCAGTCAACAACCAACTAGGAAATCCAGAGAGATCCTTACCATGGAGAGGACAATTGCTTTGTGGCAGAGGTCAAGATCAGTTGGGATATGAGGCTATCTCAACAAGATTCACTGCAGCAATTGATGGCCAGGGGAAAAATAGGAACTATGACATAGGAACCTTCTCTGCTGGTGGCTGTGTCAGCAATTGAAGTTCAGGTGTCAGCCTACCAGGAGGAAACTCCCTGATGGGTGAAACTCAGATAGGCAAGGTCCCGAGACCACAGGCCCCAGAATGTTGTTTGCTTCTGCTGTGCCTTTTTACATGTTTGCTGCTGCTCTTTCTTTGGTATCTGGCATGGTGTGAATGGGGGTGGGGAGATCCCCACTGCCTGTAATGTAGTGTGCTTATCTCATGGAAACATCCCGTTCTACTGGGTATTTTTACCCATGGATTATTATGAAGATGATTTCTTCCTAAGCTGTACTGTCTAATTGATAATAATGTTAGTTTAAATAGAGTTTTGATGATAAAAAATAAAACAAGGAAGTGTCACACAGCTAGAACACATGAAGGAGCTGTATAGACTGTGGCTTACGTTAATGATTAAGAAAAACAATTGAGTCCCAGTAGGCCAGCTAGTTTAAATTCTTTTGACCTTAGTGTTAGGAGATGTGTTCATAGGCTTTGCAGTGCGTCATGGCTGAAACAAAGCTTTGAAAATAACTCAAAGTTAGACTAAGATGCTTTGTCAAATAGCTTTGAGGTGAAAAAAACCATCAAGAATCGGAGAATTAGGAGGAGAACATCAAGAGAGTTAGAAGGAGAAGGAAAACATCAAGAGAGACAAGGGACATTTCTGGATAGAGATAAGAAAAGAGAATATAGAACACAGAAAAAATAAAGAAGGAAACCTAACCCCCTCAGATTAAAAAAAAGTCTAGTACGTGCCGACTCTGTGGATTTCCCTTTGAACCCTGTGCTGCTGGAGGCTGGTTCCCCCAGGCAGCAATATTTTTCCAAAAATCTACTCAAGTTTAATTATAAAGTTGTCTTAGTGAGGGTTTCTATTGCTGCGACAAAACACTATGACCAAAAAGAAAGTTGGGGAGGAAAGGGTTCATTCTGCTTCCACTTCCATAGCTGTGCATCACCCATTATCAAAGGAAGTCAGGACAGGAACTCAAACAAGGCAGGATCCCGGAGGTAGAAGCTAATGCAGAGGCCATGGAGGGGTGCTGCTTACTGGCTTGTTTCACAGGGCTTGCTTAGCCTGCTTTCTTATAGAACCCAGGACCACCTGCCCAGGGATGGCACCACCCACCATGGGCTGGGCCCTTCCCCATTGATCACTAATTGAGAAAACTCCTTATAGCTGGATCTCATGGAGACATTTCCTCAACTGAGGCTCTTTCCTTTCTGATGACTCTAGCTTGTGTCAAGTTGACACACAAAACCAGCCAGTACAAAAGTCAAATGTAAAACAAAACTATAGCAATTTCAGAAGAATGTAAAAGAGAAAATCTTTAGGACCCAGGGCTTGAAGGAAAATTCTTTAGACAGGAAATCCAAGAAGAGAAAGGGGAAAATATGAAAAATATATATTTGACCTCATCAAAATTAGAGGCATTTCCTCTGCTAAAGACTCTGTCAAGGAGATAAAGAGCTAAGCCGAGGAAGACTGGGAGATGGTATTTACAACCCATGTTATCTGATGATGATCTCAGATTATAAAGTGTAGTCACTAAACTCGACCTTTAAAAGTCTAATCAATATGCATGAAATGAGCCCCGTGATGTGGCTCAGTCAGGACGGTGCTTGCCTAGCATGCTAAGGCCCTGGGTTTGATCCCTAATACCACACAAACAGGTGCAGTGTGGTTTACATATCTGTAATCCCAGCACTTGAGACATGGAAGCGGGGTGGGGGTGGGGGGTGTCAGAAGTTCAAGGTCACCCTCAGCTATACTGAGTTTGAGGACAGACAGGGCCAGATCTTGTCTCAGATGGTGGGGACATAATAAGATATACCACACCACTAGCCATTAGGAAAATGCAGATGAAGACTTGTCATAACCAGTGATGACACCTAGTGCTGGTGAGGATGTGAAGACACCAGGTATTTGGCACCATTGGCAGGAGAGATGAATGCACAACCCCTCCAGAAAACAGGCTGACAGCTGCGTACAAATGCAGATTTATCACATTGTGTAACAACTGCAAATTCCAGCCTGTTATGCCGAAAAGGAATTTGTATCCATATGAAAGCCTTTACACAACAGCTCTGTGTGTAATGGTAAGAAACTAAAATTACCCTTGGCAGGTAAGAAGTGGCAGCTATGCACACATGAGATCCTGAATTCAGATTCTCAGAACCCACATACAAAGCTGGGTATGTGACCACGCATCTGTCACCCTGGTGCTGGGGAGCTGGGGAGACAGAGACAGGAGGATCCCTGCCATTCATTACGCAGCCTGGCTCAACCAGGGAGCTTCAGGTTCAGTGAGAGACCCTGTCTCAAAAAATAAGGTGGGGAGGGATAGAGCAAGACATCAACCCTAGTCTACACACACACACACACACACACACACACACACACAGACACACACACACACACACACAGAGACACACACACACAGACACACACACACACAGACACACACACACACACACACACACACACACACACACCAGACATACAACTAACACATGCATAGAACACCCTAAAAGAGTCATAGTTTCTGGTTTCCATTTATACAACATTCTGAAATAAAGTTATACAGACAGAAAACAAGGCTGGGAGTGTGACGCAGTGGTGGAACAAGCTACCACCCATGAGGTCCCCAGTACTGCCAAAGAAATAAAAGAAAGGGGGGAGGAAGGGGAAGCACTGGAAGAAAGAAAAAGAGAAGGTTACAGGGGTTGGGGAGGGCTGGAGGAGAGAGCAGGTGTGACCATGAAGGGGTGGGAGAGCTTCCTGGGGAGGGATGGTCCTGCCCGGAGCTATGGACACTCCACGAGTGTAGATTATCCATCCTGCTACTGTTCTGTGGTTATGGAAGCAATGCTGGTGAAACAGACTTCCTATCTTTGAAGTTCCCAGGAGCTACTGTTTAAACACAAAAAAGTTGAGAACATTGAAAGTCATTACAATAATAAAAATCGTTGAGTATGGAACTGGCTCAGCAATTAAGAGCACTTGTTGCTCTTGCAGAGGACCCAGGTTTGATCCCCAGTACCTACATGGTGGTTTACAACCTTCTATAACACCAGTTCTAGGGATTTGACACCCCCTTCTGGCTTCTTCAGGTACCAGCCACACATGTAGTGCACATGCATACAGGCAAAACAATAATATACATAAAAATAAAATAAATCTTTTTCAAAAACATCCAGGAAGCCGGGTGGTGGCGGCTCATGCCTTTAATCACAGCACTCAGGAGGCAGGGGCAGCGTGTCTACAGAGCGTGGTCTACAGAGCTAGTTCCAGGACAATCAGAGCTACACAGAGAAACCCTGTCATGAGAAAACCAACAGCAACAACAACAACAAATCTAGGAGTGGTGGTGCATGTCTTTAGTTCCAGCACTTGGGAGGCAGAGGCAGGTATCTGTCTCTATGAGTCTGAAGCCACCTGGTCTACGTAGCCAGTTCCAGGCCAGCCAAGGCTACATAGTGAGAACCCATGTCAAAGAAAAAGAAAAGGCACCCATCATAATTTAGGGTGCGTGCATCTGGGTCCCAATTGCTGTTATAAAGAATGACTGGGTTGACACATATATCAATACATACACACACACACACCTTTTTAAATGGCAAGACCAAGAGGTAGGATGTTTAGTGGCCACCTGAGGCAGGGGACAAATACCTACATTGTCACCATCTGGAATCTGAGGCAGGCTCTTCTGGACTTCTTGGCTAGAGAGGGACAGCCCCATATAACTCTCCAGTTCCGCCAAGTTTGGGTACAACTCTGATGGCAAAGAAGAGACAAGGGTCACTCAGGGGCTTGTGCAGAGCCACCTTGGCTGGCCCAGGGCCACTCCTTTTCAGTGAACCTGGGAAACTTCAAGAGCACCCTGGTCCCCTGACCATGCTGTGTGTCCCGGGGATGCTTGCCAGTGGCATGGGCCAGCTCTGCCAAAGATTTGAAGCACCTCTGTCTAGGAGTAGCCTCAGACACTGAGTCTCTCCTGTACCCCCGAGGCATTCAATTCAACTTCTTTGACAGCTGACACAAAGCCAGAGCAGGGGCAGGACTACCAGAGACCACAGGCCATGGTGGATGGCAACTCAGGGAGACAGCAGAGCACCGGAAGGGGAACCATGGGCCCAAGTTTAAGCTTCTCTCATTAGACTGGCTCAAGATTGCTATGGGCTTCTCTAAGGGTTACCTCAAAATCTGGTCTCCCCAGATGGTCTGCCTATGGCAGCACCAAATCAGGCAATTTCTGCCTCACACGTCAGTTTCTCCAATGTTTCCTCAAAGGGTGAAGGTTAATTATACATGAGTCCCACAAAGTGACCCGTGAGAAACGGGCATTGAGAAGTGGCCGGAACGCTGGGCCACATTCTCAGAGTCAGGACATGGCCCACCCAGGAGAGGCGGGCCTGCCCAGGGACAGGAACCTCGCGTTGCCTTCCATGCCTAGCGAGAGACCCGGCAATGCTGGGGTGTGTGACGGAGCTGTCATGGCGCTGGGGTCAGGTTCACTCACCTGAAAGTGGGGGTGCAGAAGCCATCGGGGCTGATGGAGTGAGCATCCTGGGTGAGGCTCTGGCTTGGGCCTGAAAAGAATGTGGAGTGTTGATCAGCTGTAGCTGGGACTCTTGGAGTCTGGGAGGCCCTGAGGCAGGGACTCTCAGCATTGAGTATGATTATAGACTTGTGGTGCGCATGTGGGGTGTGTGTGTGTGTGTGTGTGTGTGTGTGTGTGTGTGTGTGTGCCCACCCTGGAGCCCTCAATGCTCCAGACCATATGCAAATGTAGCCTCTACATGTGTGTGTGTAAAAGCCAGGTATAGAAAGTCAAATACTGCATGTGCTCACTCACACCAAAGCTAAATGGATGATGTTCTATAGCACAGTGGGGCAACTGTGATGCGCATCCAGCCATGACTAGTATTTCAAAATAACTAGCTGAGAGGGCTTGGAGTATTCCAAGCCCAAAGCCTGAAGAGATGGATGGGCCGACATCCCCTGATCTGACCAGTACAGTGTGTACATAGGTAGAAATGTCACATGTACCCCACGAAAATGTATAGCCACAAAGGGTCAATTAAAAATCAAAATGGTATACTTCTTAGGGTGAGAGAGATGGGGCTCAGCAGTCAAGAGCACTTGCTGCTCTTGCAGAGGACCTGGGTTCAGTTCCCAGCACCCACACCATAATTCACAACCATCTATAACTTCAGTTGCAGAGGATCTGATATTCTCTTCAGGCCTCTGTGGGCACCAGGCATGCACGTGGTACATATACATCCATGCAGGGAAAACACACATACAAAGTATAAAAATAAATAATCTTTTCTTAATGTGGCCTTTTTGGACATGCATCTTTCTGGCAGAAAGTTCTCTGGGGCCTGTGACCAACTATTTTCTGCCCATGGCAGCCAAAGCATGAAAACCCAACTTCCAACTAAGTTCTCAGGTAGAAAGGATGAAATTTCCAAAGGCTTCTGGGAACACAGAGCAGGTGGGGTGGAGGTGAAAGAGGATGTTTGGGGCTGAGCAGGTTGAGCCCATACCCTGAGTTTCCTGGGGAAACTGGCTGGCACCTGGGGTGCTCCTTCAGAGGATGGGGAAGTGCCAGAACCCACAGGACTGTGGCTACTTTCTCTTTCCACAGGCCTTGACTCCTGGACTCTCCCGTTACCCATCAGTCCAGTAAGTGGTTCTCGTCCTTCCTAATGCTGTGACCCGTTACTATAGTTCCTCATGTTGTGGTGACCCCAACCATAAAATTATTTTCGTTGCTATTCATAACTGTAATTTTGCTACTGTTATGAATCGTAATGTAAATATCTGTGTTGGTCTTAGATGACCCCTGTGAAAGGGTCGTTCAATCCCCAAAGGGGTCGCCACCCACAAGTTGAGAGCCACTGCCTCAGCCTGTGCACTGGGTCCCAGGGCTTCCAAGGAATTCCCAAGGGCTTCCAGTACCCAGCATCCCCCAAGACAAGCCTTAGTTACTAAGGTTAATTCCCAAGGTCACGATAAGGGATTCTAGGCAGATTCTAGTTCCTTACCTGGATGACTTGGCTCACCTTCAGGTCCTCCAGAGATGGGTATAGGACAGACATAACTGCTCCTTGAAGCACCCTGCAGAGCAGAGAGGGTGAGGAAGGATGAAGATGCTGCTCCTATCTGTTGCTGTTTCCTCTGAGTTCTGAATCCAGAAAGGCTTCAAGGCTGCTGGCTGAGATGATCCAGCCTCACAGACTACTCCAGTCATGACTTGACCATAATCCTAAATTTTCTTTGATTACCAGTGCCCCTAATCAGCAGGAAGTAGCCAAAAAACTATGCTCGCATTCCCAAAAAAATGGATTATGGATGTTTGTCTTTGTTTAGAATGTTGGTTACAAATTGTTATGGATAATGGTCAGGAAAAAAGCTAAACAAAGGAAGATTAGATGTAGGGTTGTTTTGAAAGGGAAAAAAAGGGGAAATGCTATGGGATAATGCTCATGTACACTGTAAAGATTTGTCATGCCTATTGGTTTAATAAGATGCTGATTGGCCAGTAGCCAGGCAGAAAGTGTAAGCGGGATGACCAGACTAGGAGAAGGCTGGGAAGAGGAAGGGAGAGGCACAGTCTTCAGCCAGACACAGAGGAAGCAAGATGAGAATGCTTCACTAAGAAAAGGTACCAAGCTACATGGCTAAACACAGACAAGAATTATGGGTTAATTTAAGCGTAAGAGCTAGTTAGTTACAAGCCTGGGCAACAGGCCAAACAGTTTATAATCAATACAAGCCTCTGTGTGTTTGTTTGGGACTGAACGGCTGCGGGACCAGGCGGGACAGAAACTTCCTACACCTATCTTTCTGAAAAGCGGTAGGACAGCTGTCCCTGCCACCTGCGCCCCTCGGCACTCTACGATCAGCACCAGGAGTTACTATCCCGTTCCAGAGATGAAGAGCCAGGATTTACACCAGTCTGTCTGTTCTCAAGCTCAATCTCCACCCACAAAAGTCCACATCTGACTGACCCTGAACCTTAGAAATGAAACCAAACCTAGTGGATCATCCAGGATGTACCCACAAGAACGGACAGGGTCAAGGGCCATGTGTCAAAAGTCAGATGAACTATGAGGTTTCCTCATCCAGTTCAGCAGGTGCACATGGAACAGCTGCTGCATACCAGGTGAGGCTGAGAGCTGGCACAGCATCACTCACAACTATAAGCAAGTTGGGACTTAGCATTTAAACAGAAAGGCAGGACTCTAGAAACCCTCCCAATTCCTTTCATCCTGAGTATTTCAGCTCCGCAGTGCACCAGCTGTCTTAGGGTTATTGTTGCTGTGATGAAACACCATGACCAAAGCAACCTGGGAGGAAAAGGGTGTACTTTGCTCACACTTCCATATAACTGTTTATCACCAAAAGGAACTAAACTGGGACAGGAACTTGGAGGCAGGAGCTGAGGCAGAACCTATGGAGGAGTGCTGCTTATTGGCTTGCTCCCATGGCATGCTCAGCCTGCTTTCTTGTAGAATCCAGAACCACCAACTGAGGGGTGGCAGAACCTACGTCAATTAAGAATATGCCCCACGGACCTGCCTATGACTGGATCTTATGGAGGCATTTTCTTGAATAATTGAGGTTCCTTATTCTACTCTGGCTTGTGTCAAGTTGACATAAAAACTAGGTAGTACAATTGACCCCTTGACAACTTGACACACAAACACATCACTTATTAAGCGACACTCTGTGTTCTTTCTCAGGCCCAAGTGAAGAACCTCACCTGGGATGCCCACTCTGTTGACCCCGATGGCTTCTGCACCCCCACCTTCAGGAGAGTGAGCCTGACCCCAGTGTCCATACCATGACAACCCCAACTCCTTTCTTGTTGTCCTCAAGACCTCATATTAACATTAATACTACAATCAGTCTTTACAAATCCAAACACTTTAAAAGTTCGGTCTCTTTAAAAATCCAAGGTCTCCTAAAAATCCAAAATCTCTTTAGAAATTCAAAGTCTCTCAACTGTGGGCTCTTGTAGCATCAAAAACAAGTTAGATCCTTCGTTATTCCATAGGGAAGAGCCGAGTGGTGGTGCTATTGAATGGCACACTGGAGGCCCTGGGTTCCACTCTGGCACCACAGTCCTCTCTCCTACAAACACACAAACTTGGGGCACTTAGTATAACCCTGCTCCACAGGGAGGAGGAACCAAAGGTGCAGGGGTACTGCACACACCCACACTTCATCATCCCGCCTGAGAATCTGCAGCACCTCTAAGCGAGGTGTTCAAAGCAGTTCAGACTATCAATCTCTTAAAAACACTCCATTCCCTCCCTAGGTGAACTGTCCAGGGGGAATTTGCCCTTCTGGGTTCTTCCCTTCACAGTAACTCCTGGCTCTGTCATACTTCCTGCCCTCTGCGAGGCAGGTCGCTCCAGCTAGATACCCACCCTACCTCCCTGTCACCTCCCCCTTGCTGGACCCACCTCCTGGGGTAAAGGTCACTGCCCTGTCACACTGGGCCCTGTCACCAGGACAGGCTCTGAGCTATACACCCACCTTGAACTCTTCAGTTACCCCGTGCCTTTCCAGCTCACTACCACTATTCATGGTCAAGGTATGTCCTTCCTGCCCACATGTAACAGGAATGTCAGAGGTGACATAGAGAACTGATTAAGCTGTACCATGATGTGTGAAACCAGCCCCATGACCCTGTATGACCCACAGGCACTGAGGGCATTCTCATGAGTCACTTCTCCGTCTGTACTTGCTGCCCCAACCCATGTCCTTAACTACCACCCCCACCATCCTTCTCATGTGTTATCAAGTCACCTCTCACCCATACCCCTGCCATACAGACCTCTTTCACTGTTCTCTCCCTCCTTAGTGCCACAGCATCCCCTAAAGAGGCCATGAACTCCTCTCTCTCTGCTCCCCAGACGGTAGCCACCAGGCCTTTTACGCATGAGGCCAGGATGCTGTGGCTTTGCTTAAAGCCCCCCCACCTCTTGGAGGCACGAGCTGATGCAGAGACTTTGGAGGGGTGCTGCTCTCTGCTGCTCTCCATGACCCCCTCCTACCTTCAAAACCAGTACCACCTGGGTGACTCTTACACGACCGTCCAGCTGCCAACACAGGGTACCACGCTGGCTGAGTCTAGAACACAGCGCTGTGTGCCGACCCTCAGGAAACACTTCCCAGACGTCACCTGGCTAGTGCTGGTCTTTTTTAATCACCATCAGTTTTGTAGCCCCAGCTGCCCAGCATCTATTGTCCCAGTAAAGCGATGGTTTTACTGCAGTGGTGCTGGTCTGTTACTAATCACAGCTGAGTCCTCAGCCCCAGTTGACCAGAACCACAGATTCTTAATTCACAGTATCAAACGGCCCCAACTGGGCCTTTGCTTCTCTCTGAAACTTCCTAAGCCAGGCCTCCGTCATCTACACTGCTTTCGGCACTACCTCTAATCTTCCAAGTTCTCACAACAGCTCACCAAGCTTTGAACACTCAATGGCTTCTCCAACCCAAAGTGCCAAAGCCCTTCCACAATCCTCCCCCAAACAACATGGTGAGGTAGATCCCAGCAATATCCTAAGGGACCAATTTCTGCCCTAGTTAGGTTTATTACTGCTGTCATGAAACACCGTGACCAAAAGCAACTTGGGGAGGGGAGGGTTTCTCTGACTTACATATTCTGAATCACAGTCCATTGAGGGAGGCCAAGGCAGGAACTCAAACTGAATGGGAACCTGGAGGCAGGAGCTGATGCAGAGGCCATGGAGAGGTGCTGCTTACTGGCTTGCTCCTCATGGCTTGCTCAGCCTGCTTTCTTATAGCACCCAGGACCCCTAACCCAGGAGTGGCCCCATCCACAATGGGCTGAGCCCTCCAAAACCAACCACTAATTAAGAAAAAAAATACCCTACAGACTTGCCTTCAGTCAGATCTTTTTTTGCAGCCGAGGATCGAACCCAGGGCCTTGCGCTTGCTAGGCAAGCGCTCTACCACTGAGCTAAATCCCCAACCCTTTTTTTTATTTAAATTTATTTTATGTGCATTGGTGTGAAGGTGTCAGATCCCCTGGAACTGGAGTTACAGACAGTTGTGAGGTGCCATGTGGGTGCTGGGAATTGAACTCAGATCCTCTGGAAGAACAGCCAGTGCTCTTAACCACTGAGCCATCTCTCCCAGTCAGATCTTATGGAGGCATTTTCTCAGCAGAAGTTCCCTCCTCTCAGATGACCCTAGCTTGTGTCAAGTTGACATGAAATAGCCAGCGCGTGCGCACACGCGCACACACACACACACACACACACACACACACACACACGCACGCACACACACACTCCCCAATAGCTCCCCTGGAATCTAGCCTGTATTTCCTAAAATGGCCCACAAGGGCTTCTTGAATCTTCCCTGGAATGGAACTGGTGGCCCAAGGACCAGATATAAAGAAATTGTATTTGACCTTGCAGAATACTTAACAATTTTTTTTGCAGATGCTACACTGAACAGATTCTGACTGATCCCAGAAAAAGGGAAAACTTTGGCACCTGAAGTGTCAACTGAACATCCACAGACTCCAGTGTGCATGGTCCTACCACTCTCCATTGTCTCTTGCACCCAGGCCACTTTAGTCATTGGCATTGAGTTCCAACAGATTGCTTACCATTTTGACCTTACTCCCCAGTCCCACATCTTTCCATGTGCCTTTCCCCAACCCCTACTTTCAACTGCTGCAACAAGGAAATACTTTCAGATACTGGAATGGATGTCTCTCTCTTGTCTCTCAGCCTTAGAGTGGTAGTCCCCCTGTCTGGCATACTGTCTGGATCACAAGCCCTGGTCCTCGCCCAGCTCATTCCTAGTAATACTGAAGTCTGAAATCATAAGATCTTTCTCACAGGAAGCCTGCTTTGGGTCGGTGCATGTTTAGTGCTTCCCCATGTCCTTACTCCTGTTTATTAACTAGTCTTGTAGTTGACTCTCCTTGTCCTGCTGTCTTATTAGACTGGGAGTCCCAGGAGGGCCTTCTCATTGGCTGCAGAACCTCTCAAACCCTGTGCACAGAGGATAATGCAATAATATGCCAGAGGCAATGTATTTGGTCCTCCCATCCTTCCCCTTGTAAAGCAGAGTTCTGGTATTTCAATATTATGCCCTTCTTAGAAATGGAACCAAGAACCAGAGGTCTAAATGCACCTTGTGAGTTGATTTGTTTTTTGTTTTTAATGTAAATTGGTGTTTTGCCAGCATGTCTGTCTGTATAAGCGTGTCAGGTACCCTGGAACTGCAGTTACAGACAGTTGTGAGCCACCATGTGAGTGCTGGGAATTGAACACTGGTCCTCTGGAAGAAACAGCCAGTGCTCTTGACTACTGAGCCATCTCCCCAGTCCCCACCTTGTGTATCTTTTTTTTTTTTTTCAAGACAGGGTTTCTCTGTGTAGCTTTGCGCCTTTACTGGAACTCGCTTTGTAGACCAGGCTAGCCTCAAACTCACAGAGATCTGCCTGACTCTGCCTCCCGAGTGCTGGGATTAAAGGCGTGCACCACCGCCCAGCTCACCTTGTATATCTTAATCCTGTGTAGTTCCTTAAATATGAATTGTCAGATCATGGGCCTACCCCTTTAAGATGATCACTCTAGGGGACCAAATTCCAAACCTGGCTCCTCCATGCTCTTTGTCACACGTCTCTCCTAGACTAAATCATGAGGTGTGGCCCTTTCTGCCATTCCCCAAAAGGATATAAAACTCAAATACTTTCCCATGGCTCACACCTCCCCCCATTCTTACACCTCCCCCCATTCCGTCTATGACAGCGGTCGCTCTAAGCACTCTCTCTCTTAATGCAGCTCCTCTCCAGATTTTGAGGGGAAGCCTCTCCTGTCCTTAATCACATTGTCTCTGATAGAAAACATCATTCCTTCTTAATGCTCTCCCTCGTCAAGGCCTGATCATGGCTCCTATGGTCTCAAGGATCTTTCTCCTAACAAAGTTCATCCCTGAAGGGGATTTTTGTGTAGGCTTCTTTCCAAACCCAACCAACCAACACCCCCCACCAACTCACCCATCTGCTTACAGCCCTTCTTCTCTGACATGAACCTGTGCTAGCATTACAAAAGCTAAAAATGGGAAGTTCATTGCTAATTTGTACTGACAATATAAACAGTTGACAAGGCAAGTCACATAGCCAGGACTCCTTCGTAGATGGGCTGTACCAGCTTCCCTGTGGCTCAAGTACCCAGCCAGCCCCTTGCTGATTTTGTGTTGCCTGCCTGGCTGCTGGAGGAGACGGCTGCAGTTCTCGGTCCTAGGGTAGTCTTCAGGGCAAAAATGACTATCCTAAGACGAGAATTCCCAAGAGGAAGGGCGAGTATGATTCTAACCTTTTAGATCAGCTAAGGGAGGAGACCCCTTCGCCTGGGACCTGCCCTACAGTGCACCCTCCAGGTGGCTTTTAAGCCTGAAATAACGCTCAGCAGTTATCATATACTAAATTATGCTTTGCCACCAGGAGTATGCACTGCGCATATACAAACGTAAGAGACCACCCTGTCTACCCTTTTCTAACAGTACAGCAATAGAAGAGATGCGTCCTGCAGCTGCCCTCTGAGAGAAAACAGGCCCAGAGACCCTCTTCCTGGAAACAGCTTCCAGA
>CABHPH010145514.1:0-31553 GCA_902168325.1 Peromyscus nudipes | reverse complement strand
ACATATGTAATAATAAAGAATAAGAGGCCATGAATTTGACAATTAGGGAGAATAGGAGGGGTTAGAAGGAGGACAAGAAGGGAGAATGTTACATATGAAACTTTGACAAAATTTAAAAAGAGATATCTCTTATTTATGAGAGACTTAAATTATTCTGAAGTGAATTTACAAAATTTGTCACCTAGGATGCTGCTTTTCATTTTCTTTCCAAGTGTGACTGTTTTGTGCCACAGTGTAGGCTAGCAGTATGTTAATGAGCATTTAAGTAATTAGGGAAAGAAGATATAAACCAGGGACTGATCATTATGTAGGCGGATGCTGTACAACACTGTCAAATGGGCTAACGTGAGGGGGTCCATCCATCTGTGGGCTATTCTTAGCTCTCCTGCTATGTAACTCTGTGACCTTGGATGGACTTGCAAATTATGTCCTTGGACCTATTTCTTCTGCAAAATGAGAGGACTGAATGGGGGTGGATCCTAGTGTGGAGCCTTTGAGTCTGTGTTGCATTAAGAAATGTAGATGAAAAGTCATAGCACAGTTGAGGAAAGGATGGCTTAAGCCAGTTTGCCTTGCTTTCACCTGCTCTGTGCACCTACAGCCCTGGACAGAAACAGCCCTTCTGTTCTCTGTTAAGCATTTGGAGGCACAGCATGGAGGAATTGGTAGAAGCCTAAGTAGCTGTTGTGGTGAGAGAAATGCACTTTTAAGAAAAATGCCTTTTTTATAATCAGAGATTGAAGAGAAGAGAGGGGAAAGCCCTCTGATATGATATCTAGAATTTTAAAAAGTCATTTAGATCTTTGCCAGAATAAAATGACAGTTGGAAGCCACTTTTAGAGAGCATGCTCTGAGAAAAGGAGACATTGTGTAATCACTTAGTTACAGTAATTCTAGCAGTTGTTGGGTTCAAATAAGCAGTTTTTGGAAACAGATCATACAGTTGTTCTCATCCACATCCCTAGGTAGGTAAACTCAGTGCCTGCGCTTCTAAGTGCTAGTTTTACTGTGCTTGCAATTCTAGCCTGTAGGTTATCCCCCTCAGCGTTTAGAATGCATCACCTCCTCCTTATCTGCCATTTATTGGGCTACTGCTATAGAGTCCACTGCCAATCTATTTTTGGTTCCTTTGGAGTGACTTTGCCTTTTCTCTGAGGTAGCTTGTAAAACTGTAGTTTTGATGTTCTGTTTCAATGTCACTGTTATGGGAATAGTCAAAGATTTAAATTTATTTATGTCAGGTGACAGTGTACATTTTCCATCTGGAAAATCATGTGTTTAATTTTAGAACACTCTGAGCCATATCTGCATGGGTTTTGCTCTTCTATTTATTTCTTCCTGAATCCCACTTGGTTATATTGTTCTATGTCTTTCAGCACACCTATTATGCTGGCCCCAGATGAAGTAGTTATCTTTTAATTTAGTTCTCTGAATAATTTTGTACAGCCTAGAATTTTAAAAAGATTTATTTTTATTTTTAAATTATGTGTATAAGTACCTGCATGGGGCTATGCGCAAGTGAGTTCAGTAGCCTTTAGAGGCCAGAAGAGGGCATCTGGTCCCCCGGGACTACAGGTACAGGAGCCTGCAAGCCACCAAATGTGGGTGCTGGGGTCTGAATTCAGGCCTTTTGCAAGAGCAATATACATTTGTAATTGCTGAGCCATCTTTCCAGCCCTAGCCTAAAAGGTTTTAATTTTGTTTTTAAACTTCTGTCAGTATTCTTTGATTTTAGGATGCTTGTGGGGTTTTTGTTGTTTTGAATTAGGGGACAGAGTCTTACTATATAGTCCAAGCTGGCTTTGAACTTGATATGTAGCCTAGGCTGGACTCAAGCTCTGTCCATTAGCATCTGTGTCCTAAGTCTGGGATTACATGCCTGCACTGCCACACACAGGTTGATTTCATGTTTTATAGTCCATTCTTTTTTATAGCTACCTATTTTTTTATTTTTCTTTCACAAGTTACCTACTTTTATCTTGGAGAGTTGTGGGCATAATTGTGCATTTTAAATTTGTTCTGTTTTAATTTTATCAGGAGTGAAATGATTTTCTTTTGCTAATCGTCTTAGCATTAATATTAGGTTTTGTCTCCTCTGCTTTTGATTTTGTCTTGTGGATTTCTTTTGAGCTTTGAGTTTAAATTTCATTCTCAGTCTCTGAGCTCTTCCTTCCCAGCACGTTGGGGCTATCACAAACCCATACCTGTGGCCTTCAATGTGGAGCTAGTTCTTAGACTGGAGGTATAACATTTCTATCTGGTGTGGCTATCAAGAGTTCTCAAAGATGGTGCCAGATGGTGACTTAGTGCAGTACCATGCTGTGATATTCTACAAATGCTCCTTGACTTATGATAAGATTTTATCTCTCCAAACTCATTGTAAGTTGAAAATAGTATAAATTAAAAATACATTCAATACTCTGACCTATTGAACATTATAACTTAGCCTTATCTATCTCATATGTATTCAGAATACCTGTATTTGGCTACAGGGGCCCCAAACCATTTAGCACAAACCTGTTTTGAATAAAGTATTGACTTTCTCATGTAGTTTAGATTACTGAAAGTGAAAAGCAGAATTCGGTTATTGGGATGCTTTTGAACACTTGTAAACTTGACAAATCCTAAGTTAAAGCATTGTTAAGTCAGGGACTGTATATTTGTTTACCAATTCTATTCCTAAATACACAGCCTGAGCACTTTCTCATACTATCCTAGTTTTGTAGTACAACAGGTAGTAAAGCACTACTGTAGCCTCTGGCTTCAAGGGATGAACTTGGTATAACTTCCCTGCCTTACATGGAATGTTTTATTATTGTGTGTGTATGATATGTGTGTGTGTGTGTGTGTGTGTGTGTGTGTGTGTGTGTGTGTGTGTACATATGCCACAGTGTCTGTGTGCATGTAGGCCAGATAATAGATTTGGGGAGTTGGTTCTGCCCTTCCACCATGGGTTCCAATAAGTGAACTCAGGTCATCAGACTTGTACAGCAAGCACGTCTACCCACTGAGCCATCATCTTGTTGTCCATACAAGGCACTTTAATCTGTGCCATTGTGCTGTGCACAAATGCACAGCTGCCTCTATTCACATCAGAAACCCTAATTTGTCTTACCAAGTTGTGATTTAGCCCAGAAGAGCCTTTTGCTTGCTCCTGCATATGTCCCAAGTCTACTTTATGTGAACACTTTTATGTTCATGCTTTTGTGCATCATTTCATATCATTTTGCCACAAAGGAAATTGAGGTTTAGCAATTGGAAGTAAGCTGATTATAACCTCTTGGCTAGTAGGGGACAGAGCCTGCTCCTATAGACAAGGAGAGCTGGAAAAAATTTCTTGAGAAAGTGTTAGAATTTTTATGATGAATGTTTAGATGGAGATAACATAATTTGCTGCATGCCACTAATTAACTAGAGGTCTGTTAAGCAAAATGTGACAATAATTTCCAGTCCCTGCTACCAGTCATTTTCTAAATGTGAAGTTTTTTCTCTCTTCATCTAACATGATTAAACTACTTTCTCTAGAGGTTATAAAACCATCTTGCCCCCACCCTACACCTCTAATGCTGGTCTGTGACACGTATTTATTGTAAGAAAAGGCCAGGTATAACCTTTATTGTGCTTTTCAAAGGGAGAAAAAAGATACAACTTCTGTATGATAAATAAATTTTCTGTGCACAGAATTGATTTGAGAAGTCTACAAACCACAGAGAGCCTGTGAACCTTCCTTACTTCATTCATTTATGAAGTACTTAGTGCTTATGTGGCAATGCTTTTTGAAGTGCTTTACAGATGCTAACCCATTCGATCCTTCTAATGGTCATGGCTGTGATAAAATACCCCAACCAAAAGCCACTTAGGGAGGAAAGGGTTTATTTTAGCCTATGATTCCAGAGGGTTAGAGTCCATAATGGTAGGGGAGGACATGGTACAGACATGCATGGTGGCAATCCACACAGAGGGACGGAGAGGAGGAGAGGGGCAAGGCTGTAAAATTTCAAAGCCCACCCCCATGACATACTTCTTTTAACAAGGCTAGACCTTCTGAAGGTTCCATAACCTTCCCAAACAACCTCCAACTGGGGACCAAGTGTTCAAACACATGGACCTATGTGGGACATTTCTCATTCAAACCACCATATTGTGACCCCATGTCATAGTTATTTTCTTAACAACCAACCAGACACATCAGAAATATATTTTATTTTTAAAAACTTTTAAAATGAAGTATGTCTACCCCACTACTAGTGACTTTAAAAAAAATTAGCCCTCCTTTTTAATATGCTCCTCATAGTGTTGTGTTGTATAAATCTTACTTTGCTGAAATGTTTTTTTCTGGTTAGTCCCATCTGTTTGTGTAATAACTTCGTCCTTGTTTTAATGGAATGGACTGACTATAAGGCCACACTTTGCTAAGAATTATGGGAGCACAAAGATAGGGGTAATAACCCTATTCTGTAGCGCCTTCACAGTTCCTTATTCTCAGAAGGTAGTCCTGCCCTAAACCATGTGTTTTGTAGTTTGTCATAGTACCTTTATGTAACTCTCCTGTTCCATGTGTCTCATATATGCCCATCTCCTCATGCTTCACTGCTAAGGATTATAGGCGGTAGCTAGCCACTATTTTCCCTTTCAGTAACAAGGTAGCTCACCTTTCCCACAGGACGACTGAGTTACGGTTGATTTCTAGGTTCCTGGAGTTCTTATTTCTCTTCTTCATCCCCCATTCCTCATCACTAAATAGTGACAGAAAACAGGAAGCAGTCCTAAATATACAGAGTACAAAAATGTACTCTGGCCTTAAAGGGCAATGGCAGTGGTAGACAGTAGGGATTGAGCTCAGGGATGCAGCTAGAGAAAGGAACTAAAAACGTGGGCTTGGGTTTTGAATCTGTCTCTTACTGGCTTTGTGACTTTGGGCAAGGTACTTAGTATCTCCATGCTTCAATTTTATCATCTCCAAAAAATTGACATAGTAGGAGTATCTATTTTGATAACTAAAAGACTGAAAATCTATAGGTCGCTTAGTGCCTGACATATGACCGAAACATTCATATACATACATATCACATACATACATATATGTACATATGACTTACATACATTAAATAATCATTCATATATATGAATATATATATATACATTCAATAGGAGCTATTATAATTATTATCATTCCTGACATATACACTCAATCGGAGCTGTTAAAATTATTATCACTCAAGGCCAAGTGAAACAAAAGGGATGACATCTAGTTGAAAGATGCAGAAAACTTAGGATAGCCAGAAATTAGTGGCCACAAGCCCATAATGAGTGCTGGACTGGAGCATGTGACCACTTGTAATAGAATTAGTTACGTTTCTTTCTTTCCTTTTTTTTTTTTTTGTGGTAATGGAGTCAAACCCAGGGTCAAACCCAGGGCTTCACACATGCTAGGCCAGTGTTTTACCCTTGAGCCTCTTTACCAACCTTTTTTTTTTGTGGCAGAGTTTTGTTACGTAGCCTGGACTAACCTCTAACTTGTGATCCTCCTGTCTTAACCTCCCTGGTGCTGGGATTACAGGTGCTGGCAGCACACCAATTTTTTTTTATTAAGTAACTTTTTATTCCATTTACATACCAATCACAGATCCCCCTCTTCCCTCCTCTTACCCTTCCAGACTCCCTGCCCCACCCCCCATTCCCTCCTACAAGAAGGTAAGGCCTCCCATAGGGAGTCAGCAGAGCCTGGTACATTCAGTTGAGGCAGATCCAAGCACTTCCCCCTGCCTCAAGGCTGTGCGAGTTGTCCCACCATAGGTAGTGGGCTCCAAAAAGCCTGCTCATGCACCAGGGATGGATTCTGATCCCATTGCCAGGGGGCCCCTTAAGCAGATCAAGCTACACAACTGTCTTGCTTATGCAGAGGGCCTAGTCCAGGCCTGTGGAGGCTCCACAGGTGTTGGTCTAAATTTCATGAGTTCCCACTAGTTTGGTTTGGTTGTCTCTGTAGGTTTCCCCATCATGATCTTGGTGCCCCTTGCTCAGAGAATCCCTCTTCTCTCTCTTCAACGGGACTCCCAGAGCTCGGCCTGGTGCTTGGCTGTGGATCTCTGCATCTGCTTCCATCAGTTACTGAATGAAGGCTCTATGATGACAGCTAGGGTATTCATTGACCTGATTACTGGGGTAAGCCAGTTCAGGCACCCTCTCGACTATTGCTAGTAGTCTAAGCTGGGGTCATCCTTGGGGATTCCTGGGAACTTTCCCAGCACCCGGTTTCTCCCTATCCCCATGATGTCTCCCTCTATCATGGTGTCTCTTTCATCAGCACCCCTACTTTAAAATCACTTTCTTATTCATGTCTGTGACCCTCTATGAGCTTGTCTTCTACCTGTATCATTCCCAATCCAGATCCTCACCAGTTTCTGTTCATAATAGAAATGGGAAGGAGGAGAATCTGTTGGCCAGAGGCATGTGTAGGCCATTTTTCTTCAACCTTCTCTCATGGAGAACGTAAGTCTAAAGGGAATTTTTATGTAAATGAAGCTAATGTAAATGAGATGCATGAGTGGAAAGTAGGGCGGACCATCCATCCTATCCATCTTTGACCTACAGTCTCCTAACTCAGGGTGGGATCATGATGCCTGTGTGTGTGTATGATTTGTAGATTTTTTTTTCTTGAAGACTTGCGTCTGACTAAGATGCACCATCTTTCAGACCTAACCAGCAAAAGTCTTGATAAATATCTTTTATTCAGCTGGCAGCTTCAAAGACTTGCTGTCTTGAGGAAGAGCTAAATGAGGCTGCCCAGAGAAAACAGAAAAAGCAGGTTTTCTTTTCCCTCCGAGGTGCCCCACTCTCTTGCCAACCTAATGGCACGTTGCTCCCCACTTTCAATGGAGGATGCAGGGGAAACCTCAGTTATTGGCCTTCAGTGCTGTTAGTTTTGTAATATTCCAACATTTCCACCTTGCATATCATAGGCAGAGCTGGAGAGAGGTGTGCATCTTCAGCTCACTGGTACCAACATGCTGTGTGCTGGAGCTTGGCTTGCCTCTGACTCCTTCCTGGGGATTCTATACATCAGGCAACATGAGCATCCACCCCTTGGGATCACAATAGCGATTTTACTGTAGGGCACTGTTTTAACCCAATTCTTGTACGTCTGTTGAAACGAAGCAGTTCCTTTGCAGTTGCTTGAGATGAAACGTCTCCTTTGTATACATTTAGCTAGTGCCACTAGGTGGCACTTTAGGGACATTGCAGGAAATTGGCTCTATTGGATTTATGTTTTAAAGTTTTTATTGATGTATAATGTAGGAATATGGAAAGGTGTACATTGAATGTGCAACTCCGTGAATTTTAAAAAGATGAATAATACACACATGTAATATACACATAAAACAAGAATCTAATCAACACTCCTAAAGTCTCCTCCACCCCATTCTGTTTTCCTATACTTATCTCCTATTTTTAGGATTAGCACTGTTGGGACTTCTGACAGTGTAGATTTACTCTGTTCTTTTCTGCTTTATATAAGTAAAATTGTGTACTATGTACTCTTTTCTGACTTCTATTACTTAAGGGATGTTTGGAATATCATATGTGATCATTGCTGTATAGTATTCTACTACATATGCCAAGATCTTATATCTTAGCTTGCTCTTGTTGATGGATATTGGGTAGTTTTCAGGTTTTGACAGTGATGAATATTGTCACTCTGCACCATCATGCCCAAGGTGTTGAGTGGTTGTATTTTTTATTTCTTTTGAGTATAAAGAGTAGAATTTTCTGGGTCATAAGCTAGGCATATGTTTAGCTTTCATACATACTACAAAACAGTTTTACAAGGTGTTAGTTCAGGCATACTTCATTGGTGGCCATCCATTTCCACTGGCACATTCTCTTTTTTTTCAAATTTATTTATTTTTGACTTTTGGAGACAGATCTCACTATGTAGCCCTGGCTGGCCTGGAACTCACTATGTAGATTAGGCTGGCCTTGAACTCGCAGAGATCCACCTACCTCTGCCTGCTGAGTCCTGAGATTAAAGGCATGCATCACCATACCCAACACGATTTATGTATTTTATTTTATGTATATGAGTGTGGCTAGCATGTATGTCTTTGCAGCATGCTTGTGCCTGGTGTCTGTGGATTTCAGAAGAGGGTGCTGGATCCCCTGGAACTAGAGTTGTAGATGATTGTGAGCCACACATGTGGGTGCTAGGACTCCAACCCAGGTCCTCTGCAAGAGCAACAAGTGTTTTTACCTGCCGTGCACACTCTCTCCAGCCCCCCCTTGATTTCACATTCTCATCAGTGCTAACTTATTTTATAGCTGCTTTCCAACTCTTCTATAGTTTTTTGTAGTTCTTTGTTGGTAAGCTATTCCTAATTGAAATTTTAAAACCATATTTCTCTCATAGATAAAGCTCATCCAGAAAGGGCTGTCAGCCCAACTATGAACATTTAATAGTAAAGACTATTAATAGCTATTAAACAGACATTTCATAGTAATAGCTTGACTGTGAACTAAAAGTAGTTAGAGATGATACTATTCTAATACTCCACCACCCAGAGACAGCCATGGGGGAGAAACAAAGAGGCTTTCCTGAGGTCTCATCATGAGATGCTTTTGAATTGGGTGCCTGTTTGGGCAGGCAAGAAGCTTGCATAAAGCATCTTTATTCAACTTTAGGCAGTTCAACTCTCCCAAGAAGCCTGTCAAGGACAACTGTGTCTGTGAGGACTATGTTGTGGATTCCACTATAGGTGTGTGATAGAGAGAATGATGTGCAAAGTCAGCTCAGACTCTGTTCTGTCAATAGAAATTGCAAACAGAAGAAACAAAACCTCAGTCATGGTAAAAACACTGGCTTTTTTTTAATCCCCAAGTAAAGCTCCCCCTCTTAGTTGTAAGAACAAGTTTGTTTCATGGATATTGTCCACAATTCAGTGGGTTTCCACCGTCCCCAAGAGGTTTGACCATGTGACTGCTGGACCCAGGGTTTAGTTTATAGTTGTTGATTTTAGCTGTCACTGAAGTGTGTCGGGGGACCTTGGCAGTGTTTTCCCTGGTGTCCTCCATGTTGGATTGGTCTGCATGAGGAAGGGGTGCAAACTGCCTGAGATGACTGTGGTGGAGGTAGCCATGAAGTCTGAAGGTCTACAGCAATTGTAGTTTTTAGCTTCTCCCCTCCAGTACTGATAGGAATAATATCCAGGGACAGATTCGGGTTGTGGATAGTTTGTCACTTTTACTCTAAACTGGAGCCAGCATGTTCTTGCTATAGGTTTTCATCTGTTCAGTAAGGGAGAAAATGTCCCTTACATTGAACTGGCTGTTATTGTAAATAACAGAAACTATGCCTGAGAAATCAATTGTACTTTTAGATTTATTATAATAGTAGCTGCCATTATTGGACAGTTATTATGTAATTGTGCTTAGCATTTTGGACAAGATATTCTGCTTAATCCTCACAGTGCTGTGAATTAGATAGATTATCCTCATTTTGCTGATGGAGAAATTACAGCTTAGAGAGATCAAGTATGTGACCAGCTTATGCACCTAGTAAGGGCACAGACTGGATTGGACTCCATAGTGTGTACCCAGTACCTGCTGTGTTCTGCTATTCCAGTGGCCTCTTGTTCAGTGGCACACAAAATAGTGTTGAGTTTGTTGCTGTCTTGTTCCCTTGTTGATTACAATACTCCCTGTTTGATGGCAAGTAGATTAGGCACTGGGAAAATGATAACAAAGCAAGGCACACATTGTGCTTTCCAGGGGCTTACAGTTCAGTTCTGTTTCTCTATTTTGCAGGTAACTTGGGTTGTGGATTCTAGTAAACATTCTTGCAGAGAATTGAGTGCTTAGGATGCTCTGGAAACTGGTATTGGAATGACAAGGTTTGCTGTGGCTAGGGTGCTGCTGGCTGTTGATTTTTATCTTCTATGTCTAGGTTTCATCTCATGACTTTCTGGTGGGGCCTTGCTGAGCAAAAATGTGCCCAGGTGAAAATCAGGCACTCACTGACATTTAGGATGCTGAAAATCACCAGAAGGCTGCTGCAGGGTTGTCCAGTTATCTCTCTGGAATCTAGCTCTTGCTTCTGGGCTCTTCAGTATTAAACAAAGCTTGAGATTCATTTTCTAACCCACCAATAGCATGAATATTGCAGAATTTTAAGTCACCAATTATCTATACCTTGGCAAAGTTCTGCAGTTAAACTTAAAAAATAAAATGGGATGATTTTGTTCCAAAATCGACTTTTAAACCAAATCTTGCTGCTAATTGCATTTATAGAGTTTTATGACTTACTTTCCCATTCCATACATAAGTAGCTGAGCAAACAATTCAGAAGCCTAGTCAGTCATTGCAAGAGCAGTTATGGCCTGATCCTGACTAGCATCTTGGAGACTTGATTTACTCATCTCTTAAATGAAGAATTTGGTCCATCAGTGCCCCCCAGTTGGTCTGGGCTGGCTGCATAAAAATCACACGGGGGCTTGTTAAAAATCTAAGTTTCTAATGCTGTACTCCTAGGAGAATTCCAATGAGGAAAGTCTGCAGAACTGTCTTGATATCTGTAGTTTATTAAATGTCCCTAGATAATTCTCTTCTGCCAGCTATATTTGGGAACCACTGGGCTGGAAGATTTGGAATGTAACTATACCCAAAGCAGGCTCTCTATGGTTGAATGAAACTGGTTATGAGTCAGATGATGGAAAACCTCTGCCTGGTAGAGGAGTTGTGTTGTGTGTAGCAAACCTTGGGGTCCCACTATATGGCTTTGAGTTAGGATGAGATGTAAGATGAATTACTCCATGCAGGATGCACTGGTCTGGATAAAAAATTAAAGGCTGGGGGAAAATCTGCTCAAGTTTTTGCAGTATCCCAAGTGGGAAATGTAATGAGCATCTAGGCTCAGATCTGGGGCTAGGACTTTTGTTAAGCTAGCTTGCCTCAGTGGAACAAGAATTTGATTGTGTTGTATTGTTATTTTAAAATCCATAATTTATAATGCCATAGATTGCTGCTCTTTTTTAAAGTTTATTTTTTCCATTTATGTACATGAGTGTGAGTGCACGTATATGCTTGTACGTGCATGCCCTACGTTGCACATATAGAGGTCAGGGGACAACTTTTGGAAGTTGGTTCTCTCCTTCTATCATGTAGGTTCTATGGATTAAACTCAGATCATCAAGCTTGGTGGCAGGAACTTTTACTGGCTAAGCCATCTTGAAGGTCTCTATTGTGTTTTTGACTAAGGATGGAATATAGGTATCTATGTTAGGATTTCTATTGCTGTGATGAAACATCATGACTAAAAGCAACTTGGGGAGGAAATCGTTTATTTTGCTTTATGGTGGTTTGAATGAGAATGACTCCCCTGGGTTCATATATTTGAATGCTTGGTCCCTAGTTGGTAGAACTGTTTGGGGAAGGACTAGGAAGTGTGGCCTTGTTGGAGGACATATGTCATTGGGGGTGGACTTTGAGGTTTCAAAAACCCATGCTGAGTCTCAGTCTCACTCTGTCCAGCATTTGTGGTTAGGAATTAAGGTCTCAGTTACTGCTCCCACATCCTCCCTGGCTGTCTGTTGCCATTCTTCCTGCCATGATGGTTATGGATTTACCCTCTGAAACTGTAAGCAAACCCCCAGTTAAATGCTTTTTAAAACAAGTTGCCTTTGTCATGGTATCTCTTCACATCAATAGAAAAGTAACTGAGACACTATTCATTATTGAAAGAAGTCAGAGCAGGAACCTGGAGGCAGGAGCTGATGCAGAAGCCATGAAGGAGTGCTGCTTTTTGGCTTGCTCCTTATGGCTTGCTCAGCCTCCTTCTTATAGACCTAAGACCACCAGCCTAGGGGTGTTCCCACCCATAATCGGCTGGGTCCTCCCACTTCAATCATCAATTAAGAAAATGCCCTACAGGCTTGCCTGCAGCCCAATCTTATGGAGGCATTTTCCAAATTGAGGTTCCTTCCTCTTAGATGACTCTAGCTTGTGTCAAGTTGACAGAAAAACTAGCCAGCACAGTGAGCCATGACATTGAAGTCAAACGGTATGTTCTTCATTCCAGTAACACCCAGTCTCAGTGTTCTCAAAGTATATTCTGTAGAGCATTGCTTCTGCTGGATGCTAATATGAGTAACAAGAAAGGAAGTAAATGAAGACAGTGAGTCTAAGAAGTACTGTGTTTAAGCAAAAGCAAATGGTTTCCTTTCCCTCACAGCATTTCAGAGCATGGAATGTATAATGTGTTCTATGGAGCTTTAAGAAGAGATAGGCAAGGTGGTGCTTTTCAACCCGGTCTTCATATATTTTCCTTTTATATCAAGGGCTGGCAAACTATAATCTATGGCCAAGTCTATCCATCATCAATTTTTGTAATCAGGTTTCTCAGAACACTGCTATGCCTATTCATTGTATTGTCTGTGACAAAGTTACAGTAGAGATTGCCTCCCAAACCTAAAATATTTACTGTATGTCCCTTTATGGAAAAAGCTTGCCTGTCCCTGCTCTAGACAATTCATGGATTAATCTTCCCTAGGTAGCTGCATTAGAGAGTTACTGCCACAGGGAATTATGTGGCTTATTCTAGCACTGTGTTGTGATGCACCTGCTTAATTATATTCAGTTTCTGTATGCCCATAATTTTTTCTGCTTGCTTTGAGCTATTTTCTCTCTCAACTATTTACCCATCATCCAAGGTCAAAACTGGAGATTCTTATCTTTGTTTTTTTTCTTTCACTTAACCATATTTCATCAGTCACCAAGCATGTATCTAGTTTCTAGTCTAAATTGCACTCATAACTGCCTGTTCCCATTCTTGTCAACCTGGTTTATTTTATTTACTTATTCGTTTATTTTAGTTTCTCGAGACAGGGTCTTGGTAGATAGCCCAGGCTGACTTTGACCTTGCAGTTCCCCTGCCTCTGTCTCTGGAGGACTGAGATCACAGGTGTACACTACATGCCTGGCTGTAACTCTGTTTACATAACACTTACCTCTTGTCTCATTTTCTTCTTCAGAATTATAATGGAATTTCCTTTGCTCAGTATGGGTTGCTTCCAGTGCTTTCCACTCATTGGATCCAGAATAATCTTTTGAAAATGCATAGCAAATCAGGTCACTCTCTACATAAAGTCTGTCAGTAGCTCCAGTGCCCTCAGGCTAAACTACAAATTCTCAACATTCACATATATGGGGCTAAGTCTGGCCAGGAGAACAGGAAGTGCTATGCTAATTCTTAGTGGAAGAAATGTAATTGAAGGAATTAAGAATTTACCAAAAAGATTAGCCATTCTCATGCTTCTACCTGCTGCATTGTAGAGCAAAGCATAGAAGTGGGAAATAGTATCAAATATGTTTTAGACAGTGCAAGTTCATGTTCCATCACCGCCAGCATTTTTCTCCCCATACTTTCTCCTTGCTCTACCCTAACCAGATCCCAAACTCTGGAACATTCCTTCCACCCTCTCTCCTGTGATGTTTCATTAGCCCTGTAGGGGGTGCTGTAGAGGTCCCATTTAGGACTGCACATTCAACAGTCACTTATTTTCAATACTTTGACCAGTTATGAATCACCACCCACTGTAAAAGCCAGGACTTTTGGACAAGGCCATACTGCTGTGAGAGTAGATCTTTCCTACCTCCACTTTCTTGAATCCACAGAGGAAGAAGCCAGCTACTGAGGCTGGCTTTCCTGCTTTCATGCATCATCATTCTTCTAAAACTCATCATTTATAGCAGTGTGAAGAGATAGCAAAGGAACCTCCCTAGTTTATTCTGCTACCCAGCTGCTAAGCTTGATGGGAGGCTCATGCCATTTTCATGAAGGAAGGTAGGATAGCTTATTGAGATGAGGCAGTATTGCATGTCTAAATCTCATCTTCAGTTTTTGTTTTTTAAAAAGATTTATTTATCTATTTTATGTATATGAGTTCTCTATCTGCATGTATGCCTGCATGCCAGAAGAGGGCATCAGATCCCGTTATAGCCACCATGTGGATGCTGGCAATTGAACTCAGGACCTCTAGTTACCGCTGAGCCATCTCTCTAGCCCCCATCCTCAATTTTTCTTACCACAGAACTAGTTTTCTTTCCCTGTGCCACCTTCTGGCACCCCCTCCCCGATTCCTATGTTGCATCCTTTGTGAGAGTCATTCCTTTGGCTACTCAGTAGATGAACCCAGTTTAGATCAGTTGTGGGGTAACAGAAGGTGGTGGGGAGGTCCTGACCTAATATTATGCAATTGTTTGTTCTCAGTCATAGAGCAAGAACACCCAGGCAACTGCATACAATTTCAGGAAGGTATACTTGTAAATGGAAAAGTACCACCTCAAGCAAGTCTTTCCACTGCCTCCTCAGCACTCTCCCTGATTGCTGCTTATTTTTAGGTGGCAGTAACAAAGACAGTCTAGTACTCTGGCTGTGCTCATAATCCTCATTTATGTTGAAAAGGTCAGTTTGTCGTCCGCCTCAGTATTTCCACAGGGAATCAGTTTAAGACATCGTTCTCTGCCTGCTGTGTAATGGGAGAGAACTGGCAAATCAAAAGGCAGCAAACCCGGGCCTGTCACTCCTCCTCTGCCTGCCTGCCTGCCTGCCTGCCTGCCGGGATTTTCCCTGCTCACCTGTGGTCCCTGCAGGGGCATGCATGCATAGACTTGGGGCCAGAGCATATACCTTCTAAGTAATAAATTGCAGGTGACAGGCAGGAAGGGACCTCAGGTTCTCAATGGATTCTTTACCAGAAGCCCTGTATTTGAGTGGGTAGCGAGCTCAGCTGCTCAGAAAACTGACATTTGACTCATGGATCTTGGAGTGTGACTCAAAACTCCCAGGGACAAGGAGGTGAATGCTACAATCTACAGACTGCTGAAAATGTGTGGCTCCTGGGGAGCTTCACGTGAACTTGACATACATGAAAACAAGCTATCCCCATTCCTGCTTGTGGTGGTTTGAATAAGAATGGTCCCCATAGACTCATATATTTGAATGTTTAGGCAGTGGCATTAGGAGATGTGGCCTTGTTGGAGTAGGTGTGGTCTGGCTGGAGGAACTATGTCCCTGGGGGTGGGCTTTGGAGCTTCAAATGCCCAAGCCAGGCCCAGTGCGTGTGTCTGTGTCTGTGTCTGTGTCTGTGTCTGTGTCTCTGTCTGTCTGTCTGTCTGTCTGTCTGTCTGTCTGTCTGTCTGTCTCTCTCCTGCCTACTGATCCAGATTTAGCACTCTAGGCTCCTTCTCTAACACCATGTCTGCCTGTGCACCTCCATGGTTCCTGCCATGATGATAATGGACTAAACCTCTGAAACTGTAAGCAAGTCCCAATTAAATGTCTTTCTTTTGTAAGAGTTGCTGTGGTCATGGCGTCTCTTCACAGCAATAGAAACCCTAACTACAATACTGCTCCTTCTAAACTTCCTGTCTGAGAGACTGACCTCAACCTTCTGTGGTATTCCAAGTTAATATTCTGGTTGTCTGAGTATATATAGGCCTTTGTGAGTTTACTTTGGACTTCCCTCTGTCATCATCCACACATATAGCTCTGTAGCTGACTGCATCCTACATGTCACTCAGACCTCAGCTGAAGTATCACATACTAGGTCTTAACTGTCCTACAAGAATGAGTACGTCTATAATCCCCACTCTTCTTCTCTGCCACACTGCATTGGAACATGCATCTTTGATTATATATTTGCTTCTTCTATTGGACTCCCAGATGGTTGTAAGTAGACGTGGTGCCTTGTTCATCCTTGAATGCCAGCATAGCAAGCCAACAGTAGCTGTCTGATAAATAATGCCTTGCATGAATGACATTGAGGCCTATGAGGGCCTGAGGCTGTATTGCGCCATGGTAACAAGCCTAGCTTTAGAACTTGAGACCATGGTAACAAGCCTAGCTTTGGAACTTGAACTTGGCCTCAGACCCTGTGATTTGTATGATCTTTGGGTGAATTTCATGACTTCTTTATCTTTAATTTTGTCATCAATAGTCTGGGGATACTAACCACGTCTTAAGGCTGTGATGATGTGACATAATTCATGCAGAACACTGGAGCAATGTATGATGTATCCATAGAGTTCAGTTTGTCAGAGTCTAATCAGAGCAACAGCAGCAGCATGAATAACACAGCCATCCCTAATGGAAGGAGAAGCTGTGAGAAATACATGGGACTTGAAACCAGGCAGCTTGAATGCTTGTATATAGATTTAAAAGAGGTAGAGAGTTCTTTAGGATAACATGCAGGAACAAGGGCTGGAGATACTGGGTAAAAGAGTGCTTGCCTCCTACGTGTGAAGCCTTAGGTTCAATCTCCAGTACCGTTAAATAAATAAATAGGCCAGTGAGGTGGTGCAGTGGGTAAAGGTGGTTGCTGCCGAGCCTTGCAGCCTGAGCAGAATCCCTGGGATCCACATCTTGGAAGGAAAGAACTGATTCCCACAAGAGGTCCCCTATGACCTCCACACGTGTACCATGGCACACAGGTACACGTGCATGCACACACAATAAATTAATTAATGAATGAAAAATAAATAAGTAAAATTCAGGAGTAGATGGGATGATCCTGGGAAAGAATGAACAAGGGAAGGAAACTGGCGCAGGGAAACAGAAGACAGAGAACCCCAAGAAAGTCTACATTTCAGGGCGAAGAGCAGTCAGAGCAGAAAAGGGAGAGAGAGTAATTACAATTAGGAGACTGTCACTTCTCAGCCACCTGAAATCACCACTGATGCTATTTTAGAAGGAAGGAGGATGAGGAGAATACAAGAAGTGGCCAGAATCTGCTACTGTTAGCTCCCTGGGAGCCAGCCTGTTCAGTAGTGCCACAGGAAAGAAGGCACACTGCAGGAGGCTAGAGACGGCCATGTAAGGGGCAGTGGCAGTTGGTTGTGCTACAATCTGTTTTTGTGGTGTGAATTAGTTTTGGGGTAAATGAAGTACGGATACCACTGAAATGTAAAAGTCACTTTGCTCCTAAGTAGCTGGTTTTCTCATCATAATATTTTGTAGCACTGCTTAATAACAGCCAGAAGCAAAGTACTCTAACACAGCTGAAGATAGTAAGCCTTGGGGACACAGGGAGCCTTATATAAGGCCCATTTACCCCATGTTCCATTTGTCTATGTTCTGTGTCCTGAAATGTTTGGGGGTACCCCTCATCAGTCTTTGTGCAGTCAATAGCCAGCCTTTCTGATTACTATACCCATTACATACCTCCTTCCTTTTTAAAGGTAAATGGCTATATTTATTAGAGCGTTTTGTTTTTTAAAGATTTAGTTTTATTTGTGTGTGTGTGTGTGTGTGTGTGTGTGTGTGTGTGTGTGTGTGTGTGCCTGCAGAGGCCAGAAGAGGACATCTGCTCTCCTGGAGCTGGAGTTATAGATGGTTGTGAGCTACCTGGTGTGGGTACTGAGAATCTAACTTCAGTCCTCTGGAAATGTAGCTCTTAACTGCTGAGCCATCTCTCTAGCCCATGCAGTGTTTCTTTTTTAGGAATTGAAAATTAAAAATTATGAGTCTTTTATGGTGCTGATGGTTTTTCTCAGTGCTCCTTAAGTCCTTTCTTATCCCTTTCTCCTCTGATAATTTTTATAGGTTTTGTAAAGTGTTAGTTTTTAAGAAATCTGTATGTGAAAATATATGAGATGGCCATGGTTCCTTTTCTTGAATGACACTGGCAGGAGACATGGAAGGGAATAGCAAGGCCTGTGGTGGAGAGTTTTTCCCAAGCATCAACAGACTTGTGCTTGCCTGCAGCTTAGTCTAGACCAGTGTGACTTGGTCTCCCTGAGTGACTCTGCCAGAGTGTTCTTTGTCCTATGTTTACATGGTTGGGTTCTTCTGCATTTATACCTTCTCTTTGATCTTGCTGCAGTCTGAGCCAGTATCTGAAGCTGACTTACACCCTCAGCTGAACAGAGCTCCTTCTCAAGCTGCAGAAAGCAGTCCAGCAAAGAAGGTAAGAGCAGCAGAAAGACCCCTGGCCTTCTTACAACTCTCACTTTCAGGTTTCCACCAAGATGGCTGTGACTGATCCATGGCTCTGAAGTGTGAACTCTTTCTGAAAATTAGGTTCCTGGAGGTTTTGGGGCTAGACTGTGGATGTCCCTGGCAGTTTGGACTCTCCTGAATCTTCCAGCTAAACAATGGCTGCCCTGTTTTGGGCAAGATCAAAAAAATGTTATGGGGAGGCAGGAGAGATGGCTCAGAGGTTAAGAATGCTTACTGCTCTTGTATAGGACCTGGATTCAGTTCTCAGCACCCATATGGTGACTCACTACTTTCTGACCTCTGTGGGCACTGCACACATATGGTGCATATACATACACTTGGGCACAGACATATAAAATATAAAAATAAGTAAATACTTTTTATAAAAAATGTGAGAAGAGCTAAATGGCTTTAGTAAGACTTCATACATCTGCTAATGAATCAGGTGAGTATAGGAATAGCTTAGCAACTTTGGACTCTACTCTCCTAATGGTGTACCCAGCAACCTAGGGCTCTTGCTTGCATCCAGTTTCATGCATACCCCACTTCAAACAATAGCATAAATTACTCCTGCCTTGTCATCTACTTAGTAGTTACTCTTTTTGTGGTCAATTTCCTTTGAAAAATGCCCCAGAGCACATTTGGCCTGAAACAGTACTGGATACATGTGCATTAAGGCAAACTGTGTCTTCAGCATGAACTTTTAAGGAAAACCTCCTATTTACTATCTTATGTCTATGCATGATTGGGCATGCATACAATTCAAATCAGATGCATCATAGGAAAAGGCATGCACAGTGAGAAAAAAGGCTAATATAATTCAAGCCTGCCAATCAAATAGAATATTCCATATTACACCCCTTAGCAACCAACTTCTCCTTCTCTTGAACCCCATTAAAGAAAGCCCCAAACAACAGCCTGCTGTTCCTGGGCACTCTAGCTCAAGTAGCACATGATTTCTTCAGTGATTCCCATATTTTCCATTTATGAGACTGATTTGTTGCCTACTGTGCTTTAAATCTCTTTAAATCAAGATTTTCAGTGCTTTGCCATTTCTGTGATCCTTTTAAAATTCTTTGAATAAGACACCAGGAATCTGGGACCATCTAGTTCAGACAGTGACCCTTGTAACATTAAAGACCCAGTTAGCACCTCCTGTGGATAGGACAGTCTTCCCTTCTTGGTATCATGATGTCTTTCTTTTCTTGCTTTTTTTTGTTGTTGTTTTATTAGTTTTTAAAATTATCATGCAGAGCAGTAAGTTTCTCTATCACATTTCCATATGCATTTGTCTCTCTTGGTCCTTCTCTCCTTGTTCCCCACCTGCTAGCATCTTGGCACCTTCCTTTTTGCCTGTCCATGCCATTGGGCCCCTGTTCTTTGCACAGCTAGCACTACTCACTAAGTATCATGTTCCCACTTACTTTCTCACCCTCTTCCTGTTCTTCAGCATTGTCTCCTAGGCTATCTCGTAGCAAAGAGAGTGGACCTGGGCTTGGCAGGTAACATGAGCAGGCCAGCTGTTTCCTTGAGCACATTGGCTTTTTTGTTTGACTTCATGTAGGAATCAGGAGTAGGAGAATGATGAACACATGACTAAGACCATTATAGACTTTGAAACTTGTTCTCCAAAAAGCCCCAGAGTGAGGCAGGAGTCAGTTTTTTTTTTCCTACATGCCAGAAGAGGGCACCAGATCTCATTACAGATGGTTGTGAGCCACCATGTGGTTGCTGGGAATTGAACTCAGGACTTCTGGAAGAACAGCCAGTTCTCTTAACCACTGAGCAATCTCTCCAGCCCCCAGGAGTCAGTTTTGTCTTCAATTAGAAAAGACCTCATGGTTGTATAAAGTCTATGTGAGTTTAAATGACAAGAAAGTATAGATGGTTTACAACATTAAAAAAGGAAAAGAGTAAGGCCACTAGAATCTTATTTTGATGTCCTTCTTGATGACAGAAAGGGGGAGTAGATTCCCAGCTTTTATTTATTTATTTATTTATTTATTTATTTATTTATTTATTTAACATCCTGACCACAGTTTTTCCTCCCTCCTCTCCTCCAAGTCCCTCCCCCCACCTCTTCTCTGCCCCCCCCATCCACTACTTCTTTCTCTTCAGAAAAGGGCAGGGCTCCCATGGATATCAGCCAGCCATGGTATATCAAGTTGCAGTAAGACTAGGCACCTCCTCTCCTATTAAGGCTGAAGTAGGCAATCCAGTAGGAGGAAAGGGTCCCCAAAGCAGGTATTAGAGTCAGAGACAGCCCCTGCTCCCACTGTTAGGAGTCCCACAAGAGGACCAAGCTACACAACTGTAACATAGATGCAGAGGGATGGAGAGATCATTAAAACACCTTTTTGAGCACTTTGGATTTATTTTTTAATCCACAGGATGCACCACATGGTCAACCTCCATCAAAGCCTATTCGCAGGAAATTCAGACCTGAAAATCAAACTACAGAAAACCAAGAGCCTGCTGCTGCTGCTGCTGCTGCTGCTGCTGCTGCTGCTGCTGCTGCTGCTGCTGTTGGAGGGGCAGCTTCTGCAGCAATGGTGAAACCCCATCCAACAGTACAAAAGTAAGTGGCCCAGACTAGTGAAAAGATGGTGGTGAACTTCCACTTACATCTGCATGCATATGTATTTGTTTGTGTGTTTGCATTTATTTCCCTAGGCACAGGGTTTTATGGTTGTCATAGTCATCTCTGCCATGGTGATGGTGGTGGCATTAAAGCCTCCCAATCTGATAGGACACTTTATAATCCATAGGACTTAGCACGAACCAAAGGAGCAGGCAAGTCCTAGACTACTGTTTGGTTTGGTTTCTTGCCCTTCTATTTTCTTTCTTTCCTTTTTTGTGTTGGTCCAGATTTTGCTATGAAGGGAACAGTATGGTGAGGGCATTTCCCCCTCATTTCTTGTCTGATGTCAAGTTCCTTTAGTGCATGTGGCTAGCTCCGTGATCATAGACCCAACTTTCAGTAGAAGTGGGGTATGATTTAGAAAACATGTAGAGTTCTTGATATTGGTCACCTCATTACTGAATGGCACAGGCTGATCCTCCGTAATACCTCCTTTACCATCTGGAACAGATACTGGAGGGCTTGAGACACTGTGGACAGGGCCAAGGTTGGGGATAATGGTGCTCTGAACAAACCGTCCTTATCTAGAAGACTGTCTTTGAGAAGATTGTTACTCAACTCAGTCTTTCTGCAGTAACATTAAGTGAGATATTGAGGGCAAAATCCTGCTACTGTCACTTGACTTGAAGTGACCCTCAACTGGCCAGTATTGCAGATACTTAAGATCCCTTGTGATATTTCTGTAGAGGCCCTTCAGGTCTCAGGAGCCCTGTAGCTTGCCTTCTGCTACAGTATCGTGGAAAGAACAGCAACAGGTTCTGTGGGTGATGTTACCAGCTTGCCTGGAAGCTGGGTCCTATTTGGATTCTTTGTATCCTTCTTCAGTGGATTTTTCTTTCTCCAAATAGATAGTTCCCTGAAGACATCAGATAGTACAGGAAGGGATTTTCTGCATCATCATCACCTTCCTAACCCAAGGGATAGATTTCTGTCAGGCACAAAGATGGCTGTTTTTTTCTCTCCTTCATTTCAGCTTCATGTTAATTCTAGTCAGTCAGTGGTGGCCACCTTGCCCTCCAAAGTAGATGGCAGGGCAACTGGTGAACTTCACACAGGGAACTGTTGCTTTTCATTTTTTTTTGAAATGAGCTCTGTTGAAATATAATTTGCAAAGCATACACTTCAGTGGCTTTTAGTATTCACAAAGCATTGTGAACATTGCCACAGTATAATTTTGCAACATTTTTTATTATCTCCAAAAGAATCTCCATGCCCAGTGGAAGTTGCTCCCCACTTTCCCTTCCCTTCCCAGCTCCTGCAAACCACTAATTTACTTTCTGTCTCTACTTGGCTTATATTTTTACATAGATATAGTCATGTATCATGTGGTTCTTTGTGCTTGGCTACCTTTTACTTTTTTGGTGTTTGCAAGGTTCATCCATGTTGTAGCATGCATTATAACCTAATTTTTTTATGTGGAATACTATTCTGTTCTATTTATGTTCCACATGATATTCAGTGATTCATTAGACTTTGGGGTTACTTGAACTTTTTGCGTATTAATAATAATGCTGTAGAGTTATCTGTGTTCATGATTCTGTGTGGACTGTATTTTTGTTTCTCTTGGGAATGCACATATGGGTAAAATTGGAGTTACATGATAGTGCTATGTTTAACACATTGAAGAAGCACCAAATTGTTTTTCACAGTGACCACTCCACTTTACATCTTCAACAATGTATGAGGGTTCTAGTTCTCTATTTCTTCATCAATACTTATCTAGATTAGATAATACTATGTATTACATAGTAATTATGTAGTAATTACAATTACATAGTAATGTGTAAAAGTATTTTTTATTTTTTGAGATTATAATATAATTACATCATTCCTCCCCTCCACTTCCTTTCCTCCCTCCAAACCTTTCCATGTACCCTCCCTTGCTCTCTTTCAAATTCATAGCCTCATTTTACATTAATTGTTACACATATGTAGAATTCTTAAATAGAACATGTTCAGTCTGTATAATATTACTTTTATGTATATGTTTTCAGAGCTGACCATTTGGTATTAGATAACCAATTGATAGGCTCTTCCCTAGGGAAGATTGTCTCTCTTGCTGTTAGCATTTCTTAATTACCTGTAGTTCTTTCTGTAGGGTTGAGGTCTTGTGGTCTTTTCCCTGGCCATGTTAGCATGTCTATTGATATCATCTTTTTTCAGGTCATGTTTAGACAGTCCTAGGGACTATAACGTGGTATCTTGTTATGGTTTTGATTTTCATTTCCTTAATGATTAATAGTGTTGAGCATCTTTTCTTGTGCTTATTGGTCATTTGAATACACTTTTGGGTAAATATCTACTCATCCTTTGCCTACTTATAATTGAGTTATGGATTCTTTATCTAGTCTGCATACAGCTCCTTCGTTAGATACATGATTTTCAAATATTTTCTCCTATTCTGTTGGTTGTGTTTTCACTTTCTTTGTTGGTGTACTTTGAAGTACCAAGTTTAAATTGTGTGTGTGTGTGTGTGTGTGTGTGTGTGTGTGTGTGTGTGTGTTTGAGACAGGATCTCGCTGTGTGGCCCTGAAAGACCTGTGACTTTATTTGTAGACCAGGCTAACTTTGAACTCACAAAGATCCACCTGCCTCTGCCTCCTGAATTCTGGGATTGAAGGTATGCACCTCCATGTCTAGCTTGCCACTTATATTTTGTGTCATATTTAAGAAACCATTGCCTACTCCAAGTTCACAAAGATTGTTTACTTGTAAAAGTCTTGTCACTTTATAACTGGTATTGACATCTGTGGTCTATTTTGAACTCATTTTGTGTATCATATGATGATGGGGTTCAACTTCATTCTTTGACATGGCAATTATACAGTTGTCCCTACAGTGTTTATTGAAATAGTATTTTCTACCTTTCATTTGTTCTGTGAATGTCCTTCAGCATGCTACTCTGAGGCTAGTGAGGTGACTATGTGATATTTAGCTGAGAGACTAATACACAGATCACAATAGTCAGGGCCTAAGCTTTCACATCAGAATATTTTATACAGCTTCTTGTTTTAGTTCCAAGACTAGTTTATTTTGGCATGATAGGAAGGAATTTAGCATTCATAATTTTTCAAGGCAGGGAGCAAAAGATAGAAAATACAAAATGGTTGGCCTACAGTTCTTTCCCAGCCAGAGTTTTGAGAGAGAGAGAGATAAGCTCAGATTCCTTTAGACATGTGTTATGTAGAGTTGTTACCCCTCCCCTACTTCTCTCTCATTTACAGTGTTAGTTGCTATGTACTATCTTTGGGAAAAATGAGAAAAAGAGTCACAATCATTTTCTGTAAGCCTTAATTCTCCACAGAACACCGAGAAAGGCTAAAAATAAAGTAGACTAGCTGTAAAACTGTCATCAGCTTTTACAGAAATTAACATCAAAAATGAACCATTGTCAGAAACAAATTCAGCTTTTGATATTGCCATTGTCCACAAAAAGAAATTAGTAAGTTTGCCCAAGTCAACTGCTGAACCAGGCTATGTGCAGTAAACATTTCATAATGTGTCATCATGAATAAGGACAGATGTGCATTTGGCTTAGAAACACTTTGGTTTAGTTGTTTCTTTGCTGCATCTTTGCTGTCTATTCAAGATGAACCTTTGGAAAATAGGAGTCTTCATGCAGTATAGAGACAGAGGACACCATATGACAGCACCATGACTCTGTGCCAACCTCTATAACCTCTATTATTCCCCATAACTCCAGAGTGTTCTAGCTCTAGTATAGACTATTTGCTTACCTTCATGATGTCTCAATGTGGCTCTAAGTTTTTCTTTCCCTCCTCATGCTTGATGTATTGGGATTGTCTGTGGGATTAATGGCTTGAATCCCTGATGGAAGTCTTCCATTTCCAACTGTAGAAAAGGCAATACAAGTTTGGGACTTAGAAGGTGTACCCAGTTTCCTTGGGAGAAATCAAGGCCTGGGGAATGGCTAAGATTTGTCCTTTTCTTTTTTTAAAAATATTTTTTATTTTATAATTAATTTAATTTTACATATCAGCCACAGATTCCCCTTTCCTCCCTCCTCCCACCCCTCAGCCTTCCCCGCCCCAACCCCCCCCCCATTCTCACCTTCTCCAAGGCAAGGTCTTCCCTGGGGAGTCAGCCCAGCCTGGTAGATTCAGTTGAAGCAGGTCCAGTCCCCTCCTCCCTACACCAAGGCTGAGCAAAAAGGCAGGTCTCATGTAGTCATGGTGGGCTCTCTATGTAGCTGAGGATGATGAACTCCTGATTCAACCGTTTTACCACCCAAATGTTAGGATGATAGGTACAAGGCACCATACCCAGCCTAATATTTTCTCATTTAGAGAATCTCATTGATACTCTTTCTGGGAAGGATTTTTTGATAGGATCTCACACTGTAGCGCAGGCTTGCCAGGAATTCACCATGTAGCCTAGGGTGGCCCCAAACTCATGAAAATCCTCTTGACTCAGCCTTCTGAGTGCTGGTATCATAGGCATGAGCCACTATGCCTAGCTTATATCCTTTAAAACATAATAAAAATATATTGTATACATGTATGAGAATATCAAAGAATAAATAAAAAATACATTTTTCAAAATTTGAGTTTGCCACTTAAACAGAAAATAAAGTTCAGAAGGGTAGGATTGCTCGGTCCTGGAAACTGGGCATATTGTCTTCCTGTTCTGGATTTCTTTGGGATTTGCCTTTATTCATATAGATAATGGCAACTTGTCACCAACATATTTATTTTTCAGGTCACATAGAAAGAGAGAAAGAACAAATGGGGAAAGGGCAGCTTATTGCTAAGATCTTTCTGGTCTTACTGTCTCAAAACTTAGTCACATGTTTTCACCCACCAAGGCAACAGAGAAACAATTATTTGCTGAACAGTTAGTTGCACGTCTTCCTCCATTGACACTGGGCCAGTTGTAGCCCAGATTGGAACATGGAGTAAAAGGCTAGGGGAATTTGTAGGTGCAAACTTCAGAAACAATTAAGAGGCAAGATAAACACCTTTCCTGAACTGTTAACAGGTGACCTGGCCCTAACATTGTGTCTGATTTGGGACATAATCTTTGCTTTACCTAGAACTCCTTTGGTTGCGAATGCGCGGGGGGGGGGGGGGGGGGGTTTGGGGGGGGGGTGGGGTACTTAGAATATCTTAGCATATTCTTTCTTTAAGGAACCATATTCATTGTGAAGATGTAGGAGTTGGCTTGTAGAAAATAGTGACAGAAACATCATAAAAGGGGGCTGCAAACCTTTGGGCTCCTGACATTTGTCTAGTCTTCTAAAGGATATTTGTTAGTTTTCTCTATGAAGAAGTCTACCACCATCAGCTCTGTAGGTTGATTGACTTGCTCTGTAGGGCCAAGGTTGAACTGGATTCATAACTATTACCCCATATACCCAAGAGAGAGAAGCTGCTTAGGTCAGTGTGCCCCAGCATCCATTCAAGTTTGAGATGGGAAGTGAGAGTTTCATCAGACAAACATGACTACAGGGCATCTGCCCATGTAGGTGGAGGGAGGTGATGGAGACAGTTCTTGGAGAAGGAGAAGCTGTTCTAAGCTGACTCACATAGCATAGTGGTAGTTTAAGGATAAAGAGGCATCTAGTTCTAATTGACTTCTTCCTGTAAACTTTAAATTTTGAACTATATAGATCACAGAAACTAACAAAAAATAATACCAAGCAAGCTTGTTTATCTTTCATGTAGTTTGTCCCAATGATTACATTTTACCTAACTAGAGTCAGGATAATTCTATACCATTTTATCACATGTTATCATAGTGTATAGATTTGTGTAGTTCATCATTATAATCAACATTCTGGAATCATAACTACCTCCTATTCTCTGACATTCATAACCCCTAGCAAACACTTGTCTAATTTTCCTTTCCTATAATTTTGTCACTTCAAGAATGCTATATAAATGGAATCATGTAGCACGCAACCTTTTGGATTTGACATTTTTTTTCTCAGCATGCATTTAGTACATAATAAAAAAAATCACATTCCAGGACACTTATCCCAAAGAAAGGAGAACTTTCATCCCTTAACATCCATCCAAGTGGATAGATGTGTGTATCATCCAACACTGTGAAGCAGAATCCTATGGCATGGATATACCAATTTGTTTAGACATTCTCCTATTAAGCAATATTTTGGCTGTGTGGAGTTGTTTAAGATCACAAATAAAGTTGCTGTAATCATCTCTGCACAGGTTTTTATCTGTAAATAATTTTTCCTTTGTTTGGGATGAGCATCCTGAACTGTGATTTTTTTTGGATTGTTTGCTAAGTATACGTGTAGTTTGAAAAGAAACTATTAAGTTATCTTCCAGAATGGAGGTACCATGGCATATTCCCACCAGCAATGTACCGAGATACTAAATTTCTCCATGCCCTTGCAGTGTTTGGTGGTGTTCCTTTTTTAATTTTAGTGGGTATGTAACTCCGTGTCATTTTGATCTTAGTTTGTATTTCTCTAAAGGCCAGTGATGTTGAAAAGCTTTTCTTTTGTATGTTTGGCATCACGCACACTCTTTGGTGATCCATCTCTTCCTCTCCTTTGCTGATTTTCTAATTCTTTTTTTAACTGTTGCATTTTGAGTTCTTTTTTTTTTAAGGGAAGAAGGGTTCACATTGGCTCACAGTTTGAAGAGCTGCAGTGTGACATGGTAGGGGAGGCATGGCAGTGAGCACATAAGGCTGCATTGGCATCTGCAGTCAGGAAGCAGAGAGACAAATGCTAGTGCTCTGAGTTTTGAGAGCCTTCTGTCCTCTGAGTAGAAGTCTGTGGTTAGATTTGTTGTTTTCATAGATCTTGTCCTGCTCTGAAACTTGTCCTCTTTACAGGCCGTTGTGTTTTTCTATTTCTCTTTCTTTTTTGTTGTGTTCTTTTACTTGTTGCTATTCAGTGTAATCTTTGTACATATATTGACTATTATCCTGGAGCATTTATTGCCTTAGCAGAAATGTTAGTAACTAATGTTCTTTCAAGTAGACATTTTTGAGTTTGTATACTTCAACAATAGCTCTGTGTTCCTGCAGGGAGGAAGGGTGAGTTTTTACTTCATCCCAGTTTATTAAAAACCCACAATTGAAACAAATTTCATTTCAAGGATCAACAGTTTTAGAACATGAGATAGTACTTGTTCAGAAGTAGATGCTACTCAAGATGTTACCAGAATAGCAAGATCTGTAGATGTGCCATTGAAACCAAATCTATGTACTTGAACAAATGTCTGAATATCAAATATCTCAAAGTCAAAGAAAAAGTCTTCTAGAATGTTGCTGCTTTTGGAAAAAGCACTAAAATTGGACAGAGGCACAGTTTTTCTCTAATAGACATTTAAATTTAAGTTTGTTGTAATGCAAAGGAATGCATCATGTATCAAAATTCAAGCATTCTTGTGTATATTTGTTATATTGGTTTTATTTTCAAAATTGTACTTTGTAGTATTAGTTTACTTTTATTGTATTCTGGCATATATTATTCATTCAGTAAAGAAGTTATGAATTAAAAAATGTACTCTTCTATGTGGAACCTAGATAACTCTCTCTCCCTCTCTTTTCACACACACACACACACACACACACACACACACACACACACACACACACACACGCACGCGTTCGCTCCTATATGTGCAACACTAGAATAAAAACAGGGCATTTGTGAAGAGGATGGAACCTAGTGGGAGAGGAAGGACAGAAAAGGGTATTGCATAGTGAATACTGGCCAAAGTGCATGATATATTTGAATGAAATGTCTTTATGAAACCTTTTACTTTGCACAATGAATACATGCTAATGAAATTATTTTCTTAAAAAGTAGAGGAGATTGATCAGTAGGTAAAGCACTTGGCTTTACCAGATTTGAATCCCAGAATTAAAACTGTAAGTACAACCTCTGTGGTTTTTTTTTTGTTTTGTTTTTTTTTGGGTTTTCAAGACAGAGTTTCTCTGTGTAGATTTGCGCCTTTCCTGGAACTTGCTTTGGAGACCAGGCTGGCCTCGAACTCACAGAGATCCACCTGCCTCTGCCTCCCGAGTGCTGGGATTAAAGGCGTGCGCCACCACCGCCCGGCCAACCTCTGTGTTTTTAAAAATAGCAGACTTTCTTGCTTCTATATGGCTGAAACAACTAGCCTTTAAACTTACTGCAGAAGGAACTATGTCTTCTGCAGATTAGCAGGGTGGCTAGCATAGTGTATCCCTTCAGGAAATATTCATCATATGTGTATGGTAGATCTGACTAGGACTCATTTCCCAGTGATTGAAAATATGGTCGTTTTTCTAGGAGAGTATGAATCACCTTTTTAATATGTTTCTTGCTATGGGATAAGAATTTGTAAGTTATACTTGTGGTGACCATGTTGATTTATCATTCCCACCACAGAGTTTAGAAAATTAGGAGACTTATGGCCAAACAGTGTAAGTGAAGACTTCAATAGAACCAAGTGTAACACATGATCTCCCTAGTTACACATGATCGCCCCAGTTACACATGATCTCCCCAGTTACACATGATCTCCCTAGTTACACATGATCTCCCTAGTTACACATGATCGCCCCAGTTACACATGATAGCCCCAGTTACACATGATCTCCCCAGTTACACATGATTTCCCCAGTTGCACATGGTCACCTCAGTTACACATGATCTCCCTAGTTACACATGATTGTCCCAGTTACACATGATCTCCCTAGTTACACATGATCGCCCCAGTTACACATGGTCACCCCAGTTACACATGGTCACCTCAGTTACACATGATCTCCCTAGTTACACATGATGTCCCAGTTACACATGATCTCCCAAGTTACTACACATGATCTCCCTAGTTACACATGATCTCCCCAGTTACACATGGTCACCTCAGTTACACATAGTCACCTCAGTTACACATGATTTCCCTAGTTACACATGATCTCCCCAGTTACACATGGTCACCTCAGTTACACATAGTCACCTCAGTTACACATGATTTCCCTAGTTACACATGATCTCCCTAGTTACACATGGTCACCCCAGTTACACATGATCGCCCTAGTTATACCTATTCTTTGAATTTAGTACTGACTTAGCTGGTACAAAAGCATTCTCCATTTTCCTCAGGTGCCTCAGATATATTCTGGTACATATTAAAATTCATATTCTCTCTCTCCCTGTCCCTCCCCCTCCCTCCTTCCCTACTTTCCTCCCTTCCTTCTAAAGAAATAAAAGAGAATTAGGTGGCTTTGCTAAATTAATGTAGACTTTTTTCTTAAGAGAATGTTCTGTTCTTTTCCACCAGTCTTGTCCACTGAAGTAGATTCCATTAATGCTTCCACAAAAGGGCCATTGAGCTAATAGGAATTACTAGAAAAAATGCTTATTAAAATGTCTTGGAACAACTGGAACACAAATGTTTGAAAAGGCCCAATCACAGCCTTTATTCAAGCTGTAAAATGGGGTGTAAATCATCCATCCTGACCAATTTTGGTGTGGGCCTGCCTGCCTGCCGGCTTGCTGGCCTGGGAATATGAGATATTATTTTTGGAGCCCTGGGATGTTACCCTTTGTCAGTTTAGCACGTCTCATGAATCTGAGTTCTGACTTGCAAGGAAGACTCCAGACCTCTAAGTCTCTTTTCATCAAGATGTTTGTACTATTTTACAGGCAGTCTTCCAAACAGAAGAAGGCAATCCAGACTGCCATCCGCAAAAATAAAGAGGCCAATGCAGTGCTGGCCCGCTTGAACAGTGAGCTTCAGCAGCAGCTGAAGGTAAGAGTGGTTCCCCATTTGGATTCCTTCACTTTACTCTGGCTTTGTGTTTTGATCATCAGCTCTCCATTCCTTTCGCTAAGACCCACTTTTGTTCTCAAAGCTCTTTTAGTTGGTAGAGAATGGGTGTATTTAAGTTTCAAGGGTTGGCGCTTGAATGCTTAGACTAAAATTAGTAACTTCAATATGGAGGCTGTATATCGTGTAGTAAATAAAGCCACTTACAAACTGTATTCTTTGTTGTCCAAAGCTTCTGAGTAAGATCATAATTGTTTAGATCTTCTATGAATGATTCTACACGTTGGTGGAAGTAGGTAGCCTTAGTTAGCCCCTTTTCTGGTACCTTGGAAATGGCTCCATTTCACGTTCTCAAGGACATTAGCCCTGTTTTTCTCACTTATTTCTCTCCATCATTTCTCCTGTACATCAGTTTCTCAGGCTGCTCTAACTATGTACCATAAGTTAGGTGACGTACTACAATAGTGCTTTATTCTGTCATGGCTCTGGAGTTTGAAATCAAGGTGTTATCAGAACCCTGCTGTCTCTGAAGGCTTTAGAGATGACTCCTTTTTTGCTTCGCAACTCCAGGTAGTTTCTGGCAATCCTTGCCATTCCTTGACCTGTACATAAAAAGTTCCAATCATTTCCATTGTCACATGGCATTTTTCTGGTGTCTTGCCTGTTATCTGTTTTTTATTGTACTTTTGATTAAGAGCACCAGTGACTTCATTAGGGCCCAACCTAATCTAGCACGGTGCCATCCTCACATGATTCTGTTCACATGTAAAATCATGTGTACAGGTCCTGGGAGTTAGGCCTTGAGCATGTTTTGGTGGGACATGATTTTCCTGGGTCATTCTTAACCCACAGATAAACAACTCCAGCATTAGCAATTCTCATTGGGTAGTTACTGCTCTGTTTCTCTGGTCTCCTTCATGTGAATTTTCTTAGAAATTATTCTCACTCACTGTTTTTACTTTCAGTTTTCTCTCTCTCCCACCTTAGTGTGGTCTTGCTGTCTTCCCACATTCCTCTTATGGCCAAATCCAATGGGCTTTGGTTTGTTTGTTTAATCAATTAATTAATTAATTAATTAATTAATTAATTAATTAATGTTTTAGAAGAATCAACATAAATGGCCATGCTTTCCTCTAAAATTACTTTTCCTCCCTCCCTCCCTCCC
>CABHPH010145512.1:5887-42803 GCA_902168325.1 Peromyscus nudipes | reverse complement strand
TCTTGAATTTGCAGTATGAGCAAAAACAGAGGTTAAAAACTTTCCTCCAAAAGCCTCTATCCTAGAAATGTCTCCTGCAAATAAGAGCCCACTCTCCTGGGAGAAGTTGAAGTGCTCTAAGCATTTGTGCATCTGTGATCCTGTCTCAGGGGAGAAAGTTTCTCACTTGCAAACAAAAGTCTTTGTCAGTTTATGGAGCTTTCCTTGCTGTGACTACAGTGAAGTTTAGGTCTTGTATGTTAGTATGTTGCAAAAGCAGAGAATCATGCCCAAGAGTCTTGCAAAACAGGCATGAATTGTCACAGTTATTTCTGGTGACTGGATCTATGCCAGTGGAGGAGATGTTTGTTCTTTATGTTAAGGTGTGTTTCTTGGATGTAGCAGAAGGATGGATCTTGTTTTCCCATCCATTTTTTTATAATTCTGTCTTTTAATTGGGGAGCAGAGACCATTGATGTTGAAATATATCAGTGAGCAGTGTTTGTTGATTCCTGTTACTTTGTTGTTATGCTGCCTGTGTATGTGTGTGTGTGTGTGTGGGTGTGTGTGTGTGGGTACATTGATTTGATGGTCCATAATTATTTATTTTTTGTGATTTTTTGAGTAAGGTTAACCTCTTTACATTTGAGTTTTACTTCTAGCACTTTCTGTAGGGCTCAATTTGTAGAGAGATATTGTTTAAATTTTGTTTTATCATGGAATGTCTTTTTTTCGCCATCTACTGTAATTGAAAGCTTTCCTGTGTATAGTAATCTGGGCTGAAATTTGTTGTTTCTTACGGTTTGCAGAACAATTGTCCAGTCCCTTCTTGGGTTTTAGGATCTACATTGAGAAGCTGAGTGTTATGTAAAAGATCTGCCGTTGTATGTTACTTGACCTTTTTCCCTTGCAGCATTTAACATTCTTTCTTCAGTCTGTATATTTAATGTTTGATTATCACCGGTCAGGAGCAATTTCTTTTATGGTCAAAATTATTTGACATTCTGTATGTTTCTTATAACTTTATAGTCATTTCCTTCATTATGTTAAGGAGTTTTCTTCTATGATTTTGTTGAAAATATTTTCTGGCCTTTGACATGAGCTTCTTCTCCTTCCTCTGCTCCTATTACTCTTATTTTTTTTCATACTGTCCCACATTTCCTTGATGTTTTGTGACAGAATTTTTTTTTAATTTAATACTTTCTTTGACAAAGGTATTTATTTCTTCTATTTTCTTCACGGTCTGAAATTCTCTCTTCCATTTCCTGTATTTTGTCAAGGAAGCTTGCCTCGAAGTTTTTTATTTGAGTTCCTTAATTTTTTCACTTCCAGAATAAACCTGATTTGGGTTTTCTTCATTGATTCTATTTCCAGTTTTAGATCTTGAACTGTTTTTCTCATTTCCTTCCACTATTTGCTTGTGTTATCATAGATTACTTGAAGGGATTTATCCATTTCCTTTCTAAGGACCTCAATCATATTCATAAAGGCCTTTGTCCTGTGCTTTTAGGTCTTTTAAGGTCTTTTTTAAGATCCTTGTCTTGTGCTTTAGCTAAGCTACAGTACTCAGGGCCTAGTGTGGCAGGGTTGCTGGACTCTAGTGGAGACATACTTTCCTGGCTGTTATTGATTGTGTTTTTACAATGATGCCTAGGAATCTGGGTTTGCAAAGAGAGGAATTTTAGGTGCTGATATCTGGTCTTGTCTTCGTAGGGTAGGTGTTTTATTCCTTGGGATTGTAGCAGGAAGTGATATCACAATAGGTAGTCTGCTAGAGCTCTGGGGAAGGGAGTAAGGGATTGGATATAGAGAAGAGGACGGAGAGTGAGGATCTGAGGCTTTCTTACCTAATTTGCTGGTCCAAATTTTTTCTCTGGCAGCCTTCTCTGGCAGGTTTCCAAAGAACAGCTGCTGGAATTAGGGGTTGGTATAATAGAGTGAGTGGGGAGGAAGGTTGTAGGAGAAAATGCAGCTGATCCCCAGGAAACTGAAAAGGGGGAGGAGGAGAGGAGCCAGCAAGTGGTCTAGGACAGATATGGGATTGAGACTGGGGGATGGAATTTGCAGCACCAGAGGGAGAGATGAAAATCTGCAATGAGGCTACCTGCTTCCCTGGCCTGTTCTACACAAGTTATTTAATTGGCATACACCTCAGAAGACATTATTGATGGTAATATGACTACTAAACAACTGTATTATGATTACTAATAGTATTAAATAATTTGACTCTAATCTTAACCATACACTTGTCCCTTTTCAAAACAGTCTCCTGTTATGAACATTATTAAGAGAGGTAATAGCTTGTTTGCCTATTAGTCAGAATACAGTGATAATCTCAAATTACAGAACTTTATTCTCTGATGAATGTATAGCATGCACACATGCTATTCCAGACTTCTGATCCTATGAAGGGCAAATTTTGAGTTTTTCTTGAGAAAATCCAGGTCTTGACTTGAACTCAAAATTTGCCCTTCATGACAGGCATTTTTTTTTTTTTTAAATCAGGGGCAAAGCTCAAAGAGCCCCTACTCCTTCAAAGAAAGTAGGAGGTAATCTTCCCTCTATTAGCCCTAGGGGAAGGAGGGGAGAGGAGAGGAGAGGAGAGGAGAGGAGAGGAGAGGAGAGGGGAGGGGAGGGGAGGGGAGGGGAGGGGAGGGAATCAAAAACTTACAAGACCTAAATGGCAGGGTTAGAGAAGAATGACATGCTGGTGGAAGGGAAGCCCATGAGCTGGACAAGTTCAGGGTAGGGGATGGGGTGAGAAGAGCTTAGAGGAGCCACAGATATTGAGTAAGCCTGGAGGTCAGCAGGATCCTTTGCTATGCTAATAGGCACCAGAGTTAGCCTTGTGTCCTAGGTTTCTTTTGAACCTGACAATTAATTGGAAAGGTGAATAATTTAGAATGATGGCAAGACTTGATGGATACTGTGCTACAGAGCTAAGCTCAATCTTTAAGAATGAAAGAGATACTGGATTACTGCCTGCAGCCATGCATCATGTACCTTTAAAACTTTTTTTACAAACTAGCAGTTTATTAGGGTCATTTTACCAAATAAGTCCTTATACTTATAAATGCTCCATTGCTATTATAAAATATCTTATAAATTAAATCAAAATGAGGAATGCTTGATTCTGTCTTAGGTTGACAAAGATTTCAATTTATGACCCTTTGGGTCCTTTGATTTGGAGGATAATGAGACAGAAGCTCACGACACAGAGTTCATGACATAGAGAAGCAATGTGGCTTAATTCATGGTACTGGGGAGACAAAAAAGAGAGGGAAGTGGGGTGATAAAGGTGTTCATGTGTCTTTCAGGGACATACTCCGTGATCTACCACACTTCTGTAAGGTTCTACCTAACGTTTCCACCAGAAAACAAAGAATACAACTATTAATGAAAAGAAATATTTTACTTTGCCTTAATTTTCCTCAAAATCTTAATGACACTAAAGAAATCAATCATGTGACTTCACTTCTGGTACCAAAAACACTTTCAAAACATTTTCTCTGGAGCCAGGGAGTATTCTGCAATAGAAAAAAGTTTTAGTTTACAACCTCCAATAAAATGACAGAAGATAGTAGTAATTTCGCTCCAAAATCATGAATATAATAAGCAGAGTAATGATACTGATTAGACATAAACACACTCAAAACAGACAAAGATAAAGCAACAAAACACCCAGAAAGTATCAATGATGCAAAGTAGAAGAATTTTGTCCATGTGAAATCTCAACCCAGAATCCTTCTTTTCTTGAATTTGTTAATATATTGAGCATTCAATAATTCTTATGAAGATCCGGTATGACATTTACTGTTCCTGCACAGTATAAAAGCTGTGACAGTCACTCTCTCACAAACACGGAGGCCAGAAAGGTCAGAGTGCTCTGATAAAGTCCTCTGAGCAAACAGCACGAATGCTGAAGATTTCAATTCTCTTGAAATCAATCAACTTCTGGATATGTCTGGGAAGCCATGCTCTTGTGAGTGAGGCTGACAGTTCTTCCCAGGTGCACCTCTGCCTTACCTTGGTGCTTCAGCACTTAGTGATCGATTAGATGTTACAAGAACTGATTCCCCCAAGGACATAGGCCCTTATCTCTGCTGCTCAGCAAGCTGAGGACTGGTGAGCTGGAAGCAGGCCAGTCATGAACAAACTTAGTAGTTCACCACACGGTAAAAGAGGGAAGAATGATATGATAAATTAGCAGGATTTGGTGAGCTGCTTCACTTTTCCTGCCTATTCTGTGCTTTAATCTCACCGTCTCACAGTCCTAATTATTACCTATTTCCCCCTTAACATGAAAGTATTATATTCCTAACTAAAATCCTCCATGATAGCAAAAGCATCAGATCCCCTACAAAATGAAACTTCCACCCAGACACATTAAATACCATCCAGAAGCTAGTTAACTCTCTCCCAGTGCTGGCTCAGTGCTCCCCTGGGAAGTCTGAACACTTACTGTAAGTACATTTGCACACCATGAAGTCAGAGGCAACTGAGCTAGCTGCAAATCAATTAATGCATTGCATAAGTTGTGCTCAATTTCAGATGTAAATTCACTCAAATCCTCATTCTTACACAGTATATTTTAAGTGCATTAACAGCATTTGCAGATTGAAACATCCCATATTTAAGATAATATTATATGGGAAATTTGTAAAGAAAATAGTTTTCACCCAAAGAAGTACTTATATTCAGAATTCCATTAAACAGAAATGATCCATAAATCATAAGTTCCTTTTCCTTTTCTGGTTTAATGATGAATGCTCAACATCACTTAAATGTCATTGAGCTGACAAGTAGATTCAAGCATACTCAAGCAAGTATTGACTTATATTTATCATAGGGTGGAAAACAAGTTGTGGTGTGTCAAAATTTTAAAGGGAGACCAACATCAACATTCTTTTAAAAGCCTGTATCACATTATCAGCACTTTGATTAAAAAGCATGTGGTAAAGTCAGACACTTGGCCGAGACTGCTTACTTTCACATTTATTGTCTCTGTAATCATGGACTAGTTTGTTTACTATATTTCTGCCTAGCTAATACATTTCATGGAATGGAATGAAAAAATGCAGCATAAAATATCAGAATATATATGTATATATACATACATGCACACGTATATTTTAATTGTACTCATATGCATGAGTATATATATATAATATATATATATATATATACAATTAAAATCTTAATTTTAATTCCTAAATTCTTTGGTAGAGTATTTTTCTAATAAACTTTGGTATTTTCTATAAAACTGAACAGATATAATTTATATATGAAACCTGTTGCCAGTTACTTAAAAGGAAAATTCTACACATTCATAGGCCGCTAGTATTAAATTCTCTAATAATAAATAGAACAATATTACAAGCAATCATTCCCTGAAGGAAATCACACTAGCATGAATAGTTACTGATGCACACTATGAATCCAGGATACCATCCCTGAAGCAAAAGTCAAAGAGAGAGCTTTTGTTGTATCACTTGTGTTTATTATTCTCTGATTAAAAAAATAAACCAATGAAAAGCTACTGTGGACCAATGGGTCACCAAAGTTAGTCTGTTTTCAAGTAATATATAAATTCATAAAAATTATGAGTGTCTGTAGTTTGTGATTACTATCTGAAGAAGAGGTTTGTGTGAGTTTAGTTTAAGTGTCTTGAATATGATTAGTTTAGAAAGTATCCAACCGTGTCTCCAGCCTAGCAGCCATGGACTACACAGAATTACTGAAGCTGAGATTTTGTCTACTGCACTAGTTCCCATAGTGGAAATTGCCTGGCTAAGCGTTTAGATAGAGAATCCCTAGGGGTGTATATACAGTGGAGCACAAATAGGACACAAAAAAATGACAGCTGAGAAGCAATTGGTAGAGGCTAAAACCACAGTGGGATTTTCTGATGTTTGTTTGTTTTCAGATTTCTGTCCATGGTGGCTTGTTTCCAGTGATGTCCTTAGTCAGTGTACAAAACCCATATTTGTCAGGGACATGAAAATATAAGCACCACGCGTAATGTAGTGTGTAGAGGGATGTAACTAGGCAGTAGAGCCATTTTCTATCGTACATGAAGCCCCAAGTTAAATTAAATAGGTATATTGAATGTATAATAACACACACACACACACACACACACACACACACACACACACACACACACACGCACGTGCTTGAAAGAGAAGACGGAGGACTGGAGGATTTCTCGATCGGTAAAGCACTTGCTTTGCAAACTCAAGAACCTGCATTTAGATCTCCCTCACCCATGTATACAGGTAGCATGGTAGCACGAGTGCTGGTCAGGCAGAGAAATGAGGCCCCTGGTGGCCTGGTGGCCTTGCTAACAGAACCCATGAGCTTCAGGCTCAATGACAGACCTTGTTTCAAAAACTAGGGAGGAAATTCATAGAGGAAGACACCTAACTTCCACCTCCAGTTTCTCCACACATGCGTCAGCGTGTACGCTCAGCTCATACATACATGCACATATACAAAGAACATTTACAGAGAGAGAGAGAGAGAGAGAGAGAGAGAGAGCATAAAAATGGGAGAAAGGGGTAGATAGATAATGCCATGGAAAAGGAAAGGAAGTGATTGATACAAGGTGGTGTATGGAATAATGTGATTTACATGATAAACAGGGGAAAGTGAGCATCAAAAGGACATGCAGCTTATGGATGAACCCAAAGGCTAAAACCAAAGCAGCACTCAAGAAAGATAGTGAGGTATTAGAAAACAGAAATATTATCAGTGTCTTTGAGAAGAAACCGAAGTTTATAATTTGGTTTTGAGCAGAAGGAATTGAAAGGATATTTGCAATAAATTAAGCGGGAAGAGATTGAATTTGAAGTGTGTTTTTGTTTATTTACCATTAAATAACCACAGCTGAAGTCAGATAATAGTTGGTTTATTTCATATGAAAAGCGAGGTTTTAGAACAGAATGCCTGCTAAATGTATGCGAAGACACAGAGCAAATAGTCACATCTCTTTCTGTTCTTTGTCTTCAGTAAGAAAACTAATTTATCAATTCTCTAATTCAGTTACAGCACAAGTGAGTCTTTTCTCATGATTTTTCTAACTGCCACAGCTTTTAACATTTACCCTGCTCCTTATTCTTGGCTCTTTTGCGAACCCATTCCTTCACAGTTCTCATTTGCATGTTTTTTTCATGGATTCCAAAAAAGAAAATATTTTAGCCCAATCATTATTTTGCTAGAATCTGTCATATAAAACAAGCACATAAAATATTTTCAGAAAATTTTGCACATGTGTATTTAAGGGGCTATATACGTATGTACATATAGATATGCATATATAGCATTCAAATTGCTCCTTATTAACTTTAATATTTATTTTGTTTGTTGAAAGATCAGTGGCATCTATAATAATATTACTCCAGCCCAATAAATAATCTAATCTAATATATATTTCATCCAACCTGTTCCAAGAAAATATTAGCACCAGGCAAGACTGAAACTTTTCAAGGTGCAAAGGATGGATAATTGAAATAGGATTATGAATAAATTATGACACCAAATAAAATTGGAAAAATTTTAAAATTCATACTGTGGTATCAGAAAGATTTTTTAAGTACTGACATAGAAATTGCCTTTTCCTTAGACTCATCAAACATGGCCAATTTATGACCATAGCATTTATAATTAAAGTTATATAATTTAGACAACATTTTGTTTATAATTAAAGACATAGCAGTTTCCTAAAAATTACACTAACTATTTACAAATACAGCCTTGTCTTGGAGTGGCTGTGCTATTCTGAATGTCTAATGAATTAGTAATGAGTTTTTAATAGAGATATCCTGTTAGGTGTGAGAAATACCAGCTGACTTGAATTTATATTGTGTATATTTCTCAAGGGAAAAGAAATCACCACCTGTCATAGAGGATGAGGAATTCAGGAAATTGTCAGTTATACTTTCCAGATCTGATGACAGTTGTGAATGTGGGATCTTTCTCAAACTGGAATAATCTTGGATCCAATCTTAGAATAGATCTCGGTTCAAAATGTGCCACTATTCACAATTATAATTTCTAGCAGATGCATACTAATTATGGTTTATAAAGGGGTTCTGGGTTGTTCAACATATGTCCCCCTTTTCTATGTGAACCAGGGATACCTTTTTGATACTGGTTTTATTAAACATTGTCTTCTGTGACAAAAGAATGGCTGATACTTAAAACTGCTGTCATGGTTAACACACAAATTGAAATAATATACTAGCTCTCTCTCTCTCTCTCTATCTCGTATGTGTGTGTGTGTGAGAGAGAGAGAGAGAGAGAGAGAGAGAGAGAGAGAGAGATTATGTGTGTGTAATATGATATATAGTATAAATACACATGCAAAGTGATGTTCTTAGAACAATTTATATTACACTTTCAAATAAAATCTAGAGACAAGCCGTCTGAATAAACAAACACATAGCAAATAAGTGAATATATACTCCTTGTTAGGACTAACCAGGCTGTGGAAACATCAGAGCGCTCCCTCTAATAAAAGTCACATAAGCTAAAAACAAGATTCATTCATATTTAAATCTATCAGACAGCTGAGGAAGCAGGAAATCTATTCAAACTAAAATTCAGAGAAATGGAAACTGATTACAAGAGAAAAGAGTTCTCTGTTCTCGTTCACGGAAATGTGGTAGAGAGGTGAGAAATAGTCTTTTCATCAGTGAGGTAAGAAAGAGCCAAATTATGGGTTAACAGATTTTTTAAAACGTTTGTGCATAGTGATGAGACAGATAAAATTTTCAAGGGTCAGGATACCCAGTATATGTTTCACCTGCTTTTCAAATTCTTACTAGTCTTTGCTAAAAAGAGTGAGCCCAATCATGGGGCAATGAGCTGATAAAGAATCTCTGTATTTTAAAGAACGATTTAAAGATAACCTACCAAATGTCAGACACTCATGGTATGAAGCAGATTCAGCATTAAAGTGGTTATTTTATATTCTTTCTAATTTTTTTTCCTGAATAATAATTCTGTGCCAACACTTACACAATCCTTGTACTGTTGTTCAGAAAATTTATCAACTTCTCTTACAACTAGCATGCATCAAATAACTGCCAGGGCTGGACAGAATCGCATACTTTTTAACTTCCCCCAAACTCTGGTCAAATTTTTCCAACATTTATTGAATCACTTAGGTAAGGAGACAGAGACAGAAGGATCTCTTGGGCTTGCTGGATAGCACCATTGATCCACGTTCAGGTAACAATTTGTCTCAGAGGAATAAGGTAAGACTGATGGAGTAGTCATTCTAATCTGGTTTCTGTATGCACTGCTGTGCACATATGTGTACACACCTCCCTATACACATGTGTGCACATGTGCACATGCACACACACAGACATACACACCTTAATTAAATGAATGCATATAAGACTTAGGAATCATCTTGATCATTTTGTCAGTATTAAGCATAAAGGATGGGGACTCAATGGGCTCTTACTAATTAATTAAATATTTCTGTGTCTTGGAAAATAATTTCAGTTTTAAATTTTTTACTGATATGGTTAATATAAATCAATGAAAATATATCAACTAAAGTCACAAAAATATTTTTCACCTTACCTTTTCAAGTTAATCCATCAATAGAGAGATATTTACTCAAATCTACTACACAATGTTTTTATGCCATCTTAATGTTTCCTCTCTGTGTCCATGAATGAGGCTCAGACAAAGCCACTTGCCTTATATCTTATTGGATTGCAGTTATAAAGCAAGATAATTGAATAACATCATTGTGTAGCACAGATCTGTTGCTTATAGTCTCTCTCTTTCTTTCTGTCCTTCCTTCTTTATCTTTTTATGCTAGTATTAATGCCAGGTTGTAGTATATTCATAGAAAATGATGTTCCATCATTATCAATCCCTAGACCTTAGGTTTTTTGAGATAAAATCTCAATATATAACCTAAGATGACCTTAAACTTAAGATTCACATGACAGTATTTACGAAGGATGTAGTTTTTGAAGGTGACTTTCTTCTCACATGGTGTGATTACAAGTGTTCACACCCATGGTTGTCTTCCTGTAATTCCAAACATCCTGGATATATATTTATATAGAAGCTACTTTCCTATTTATAACATGATAAGCAAAGGGCATGTAGCTAAGTTGTTGTGTCCAAGTCAAAGTTTTTTCTTGATAACTTCATATATTGTCACAGTCTTAGATAATTAAGCCAACAATTTTCACACACTTTTATATACTTTTAATAATGATGCAATGGTAGCCATGTAAAGAATATCTTTACATGAATTTTATAATATCTCCATAAACTGAGCTTTCTTCTTGTGTGAATTATTTCCAAGCAGTTTAAAGGACAAAAATAGTTGTATGTGTTTCATTCAAATTTAGGAAACTTGCCCACTACAGTTGCCTTTACAGTGAGTTTTGCTATCAAGAAAGGGTTTTGAAAGTTGTTCTAAATGATAATAAAACAAGTTAGAAAACAAAGCAACATAAATATTAACATCCAATAAGGAAATAATAGTATCATTGACTCCTAAATTTACAGATGGTCGTTTGACAGTCTTCCTCATAAAAGTTTAACAATGAGAGCATTTACAAAGGATGTAATTTTTGAAAATGCCTTACAATAATTCTGTTTATAACACTAATTATCATTTACTGATGTAAACTTTTGCTAAGAATATTTAAAATTAATAGCATAAAAAATAGTGAAGACACTTTGCCATAAAATCAAGAGACATTTGTTCACATTTCCACCTCTTTAAGCTGGCTTTACTTATTTTTAACTTAATTTGAGTCTTTCTTTTTCTTCCTGTCTATGTTTGGTGTAATAATAATTACCTCAAAAATACTTGTGAAAAAAGTTATAATGATAATAAAATTTTTCTTTAGGGATACTGGAAAGAAAGGTCAGTGGAAAACAGCACTTGCTGCTCTTTAAGAGAACCCGAGTTTGATTTTTAAAATCCACATAGCAGCTCACAACCATTTATAACTCCAGTTTATCCAGTTACAACACATATAACATTTTTCTCTGGCCTCTTCAGGCAACAGGGACTCACATGGTATACATATATATATACAGGCAAAACACCTATATACATAAATTAACCTAAATTGAGAATTCTTACTACACAATTCATATCAGTGTATCTGTATACTCACATGGTGTGTGTGTGTGTGTGTGTGTGTGTGTGTGTGTGTGTGTGTGTGTGTAACTACATAGCATAAACCTGTGCCAAGAATGATAAACCCTCATTTCCAATAATTGGTTAAGATAGTGTAAGTAAGTACCAAACTATAAAGACTATTGATGTAGTCCTTTGCTGCCCATCATGAGTTGAGGATGGATCTTTATAGCTGAAAATACTTCACACTTGGGACACAGAAATCACGTTATTCAAGCCAAGTCTGACCTGAAAGCACCTTTCCTGGGGCCAAATTCTATAGTATCAAAAAATATTATGCAAGCTGCTAATGGAGAGAAAGAATTAAACAGCTCTACCCGGCTGCAACATGTATGAATCATGAAAATGACCAGCACAGTAAGACATGCAAAAAGATTCAAGAAGTGATATTCACATGTCAGCATCAAGTAAAAGTTATTTAATTGGATTCATGGCTCAATCAACAGGGAAGAAATCACGCTTAGTTCAAGAAAGCTAACCAGCTTCCTGTAGCTAATGAGGTCATGGACGTTAGAAAATTATCTACTGCAGCTACTTAGCTTATCTTACCTTTCTACATTCTTATCTATTCTGGTTCCCACAGATACACCACCCCCCATGAAAGAAATTTTTTGAATACCACAAATGGAGACAACCACAGAAAACCACACACTACACAGATCAACAGATTGTTGTGAACCCATCTCCAGTGGATATATCAATGCATCATATACATCTGGCTCAGAGAACATTGAAGACGGGGAGGTGGAAATATTATAAAAGCCAAAACACCTGGAAGTCTGCTGTGAGAGAATCTCCCACAGAAATTGCTGGATAAAGAAGGTGGAACAATGGTCGTATCAATGGACCTGTCAATGTGGGAGGGGGAAGTGTGCAGGGAAAGTTTATTAACAAGGCCTATTTACATTAAAAATGTTAAATCTCACAGAAGATGGCCTCAGGGCAGCATAATAGCACTGGTTAACAAGGAATAGGGGAGTAAAACATAAGCTGCTATGGAAAGATGTCACAATGGGAAATTAGCTTGATCCATCTCCTGTCCTGATGTGTGATAAAGTACTGTGCTTGAAGAACAGGGTTCCTGTGAGATTAGGAACACTAAGCCTGGACAGCTACTCACAACACCAGGGAGGCTACCTGGAAAACAGGACCCCAAGAAAGACACGGGGATCGCCCAATGACGGAGAAATGGATGAGATCTACATGAACAGTCTGGACGTGAGTGGGGGTAATGAGGGGCGAGGGGCGAGGGAAAGAGAATTTGGGGGAGCGAGAGATCCCAACTGGATCAAGAACAGAGAGGGAACACAAGGAATGTTCATGGTAAATGAAGACCACATGAGAATAGGAAGAAGCAAAGTGCTGGGGAGGCCCACAGAAATCCACAAAGATGCCCCCACAATAGACTGCTGGCAATAGTCGAGAAATAGCCCGATCTGACCTACCCTGGTGATAGGATGGCCAAACACCCTAATTGTCGTGCTAGAAACCCCATCCAGTGACTGAGGGAACTAGATGCAGATATCCACGGTCAGGCCCCGGGTGGAGCTCCAGGAGTCCAATTGGCGAGAAGGAGGAGGGTTTATGTTAGCTAGAGTTGTTGGGAACAGGGATGGATGGAATACAGGGACGAGTGGCCAAATGAATGGAAACACATGAACTGTGAACCAATGGCTGAGGGGCCCCCAACTGGATCAGGCCCTCTGAATGAGTGAGACAGTTGATTGGCTTGATCTGTTTGGGAGGCATCCAGGCAGTTGGACCGGGTCCTGTGCTCAGTGCATAAATTGGCTGTTTGAAACCTGGGGCTTAGTAGAGACCCTTGGCTCAGCCTGGGAGGAGGGGACTAGACCTGCCTGGGCTGAGTCCACCAGGTTGATCTCAATCCTCGGGGGAGTCTTTGCCCTGGAGGAGATGGAAATGGGGGGTTGGCCGGGGGGAGAGGGGCGGGGCGGGAGGAGGGAGAACAGGGGAATCTATGGCTGATATGTAAAGTTGAATTATATTGTAAAATAAAATAAAATAAATTCAAAAAAAACAATAATGTGATATAATAAATGATATAATAATGACCCTAAAAAATACATATTTACACTGGTAAGTTTTTCTGGGGTATTTTGTAAAAGCAATAGAAAGTCTAACACATGAGTAACTATTTAGGTCTTATTCTAATAAATACTATTGATATTCCAAAAAAAAAAGAAAAGAAAAGAAAAGAAAAAGACAGCTGTCGACTTACCATGCTGGTCATTTTCATGGTTTATATATGCTGAAGCTGAGTAGGGCTGTTTAATTGTTCTCAACATTGGCAACTCTCATAGTGTTTTCTGCTAGTACAGATGCTGGAATCCCCCAAAAAGAGGCCTTCAAGCCAAATCCAGCTTGAAGAATCAGAGTATTAAGTATTCAGCACTGTTTGCAGCATTGGAGGTCCATCCTCAACCCATGATGGGCAGCTAAGGACTGTATAATAGTCTGTATTGTTTTGGGGCTAATCCGACTACCCTAACTGCTGAGAGAAGCAGAATTAGCCTCTCCCGTGTATGATCTCCTTATTTGTTGTAAAAAATACATGGAGTGATCAGCTTTTAAACCATGAAATTTTTTTACTAATGTTAAAATAAATGGACACTCTGGAGATATATACACATATATATTATAATATAATATATATTAAACATAATATATAATATATGTATCAACTAGATAGATAGATGATAGATAGATAGTTAGATAGATAGATAGATAGATAGATGTGATAATAATAAAGAAAAGAAGGCTATCCATTTTAAGTGAGTGGGTGGACATGGGATAGGGGTTGAGGGATGGTATCTGGGAGAGCATGGAAGAAGGAAAAAGGGAAGAAGGGAAGGAAGGAGGGAGGAAGGAGAAAGGAAAAAGATGTAATGTATTTTAATTAAAACATATTTGAAATGATTATTCTTATTATCTTTGGTATTACTATTGAAATTAAAGAATTATCTTCAATATAGGAAAATTCTGTATTTCCTGTGTGCCACCAATTTATCACTTTTGAATATAAAGCAGTGTTTTCTGCAGTATCACATCTCCAATACAAAAGGCAGTTGGTAAAGGTAACTTGGTAACATATAGCCTGAAGGAAGGAATGATGGCAATGTCCTAGAAAGCACTCTCAGATACAGAGGAGACTCCAACTGCTGGGCAAATGAAGAAATTTTCATGAACATAAAATGTACTCAACTTCACATCTAATACTTTATTCATTTTATTCACACCGCAAACATTTGCAGACATCATTATGATCATGTGACATTTTCCTACGATAAACTTCAAGGATGACCTTAGTCATTTACCTTAATCCTCTGACATAAGAATCCAAACATATGCATATATGACTACTATCTTTTTGGAAGTCCCCTAGAGACTCCATACAATTAAGTACAATGATTTTCTCATGGTTTTAAGATAGTGGGGTTGTAAATGCTTACACAAGGTGCTCCGGGTGCCACTAACATCCTTCACAAAGATTCCTGTTTTCCTTTTCAGTCAATGGTTTTCTTCAAGAATGAAATAAACAAAGTACCATATATTTGTTTCCCCTCCATGACTACACATTGTTGTGTGGTGCTTATAATTTATCAAGTTCCTGGTTTCTGAGTTTATAGCTGAGTCATGCGAAAACAAAGGCAACTGTAAGGCTGAAGTTCAAGGAAATCATCACAAAGTGGACATTTTAACCTGGCAATGGGTCAGAGTAGGATACAGTTCTGAAAATTTCTGATAATGGAATCCATAAGTAACGCCATGCTTTCTATCAAAAAGAAAATAAGTTACCTGAAGAATATTTTAAATTGTCATTCATAAAGATTTTCAGCTTCAATAATAGATTAAAAAAAAACTCCAGGCAAAATTTTGACATGTGTACTTCTCTTTTTCACTCTTTCCCACATACACATGCATCAAGCCTTGGCTCTGCAATTGATTTTTAATGATGCAAATCCTCCAGATTTAGAGAAGAATAGCTTAAGGGCTTCTACCAATTCCTTTTTATTAAGCTAATAACTTTGTAAATGAATAATTTGCGAGAAGAGAACTAATGGGTTTGCAACTGTTGTTTTCACCCCAGTTTAAAAAAAAAGAAAAAAAAATCTTGAGGCAAAATATGCTTTTATGAAAGGAATCTTTATTTCACATCCGAGAAAAGTAGTTTCCAATTATTAAAAAATAAAATAAAATTACCTAGGGGCAAAAATCAACTTCTGTAGGTCTTAGAGTTGCTTTTAACCAAAGACAGAAAGAGCCTGGCACATGTGGGAATGTTGCATATCTTTAAGCATCCATTAATAAACAGCTTCTTAACTTTTCTTTTCAACCAATTGCATAGTTTTTAAATGCAATGCAGAGCTTTAAAGGCAATTTAATCAGAATTCTATTTTGAGACATAAAATGATATCTAAACATTTAGTTTCCTACAAACACTATTGTTATTTAAAGTGAAGAATTCCATTTTTTTTTAAAACTGGGGTTTCTTGCCCTAAAACTGAATATGCTGTAACATCTTATATGTGATTTAAATGTTGTGACATTTTGTATGTTGTGACTTAGATGTTATGACAACTGATTATCTTTGTGTATTCTGTTTCTTCATAATGCTGTTGGTGCCATCATGTATCTAGGATCGTTTCATCATCAAAGAAAGGATACTTTAAGCAGGATTGATGGTTTTAAATAGTCCATAGTTTTGCATCAATATATTTTTTCTCTGTAAGCAACCCTTTTAAGGGGAAATACACTTGTACAATTTCTAGTGGAAATAGACACCAGTGAGTAGATGATACTTTGAGAAGGGACAATGAAATAAATTATAGAGGGAAAGATTTGGAGATAAAGTTTGGGGCTAAGAAAGTGTTATCTATACTGTCTTGAACAATTCATTTCACTCTCAATTGGTGATTTCTCTAATTCTTTACTAGTAGTCTAAATAATTAGAAAAAAATTCCTAAGGTTATGGAATTTATTTTTTGTTTTGCTTTTTAAACATAAAGTAAAAAGGTTCATTGAATATAATCATAAAATTATACAATACTATCTTTGTAGAAATTATCCAATAAAAGTACGTTTTAATTAGTTAAAAATTACTTAGTTTATCTTTTAGTTTGATCTGGACATGTCGATTCCATTCATGCTGACATCGGTTTCCTCTGGTTTAGGGCACCTTGTCAGGGAACCTTCTTCTTACCTGCTATCTACACCTGCCACAGTGGAGAAAGTAGATACGGCTCAGAAAACGAATCCTCGTTTATGCTCAGATATGCTTCATTGTGTTTCCAAGGTGTCTGGAGAAGACAATCTCATGATTAGACGCAGGGTCTCTAGGGATTAGTTACAGATAGTCAACTCACCTACCAGTTGTGTGAGAACACAAATTACTCTTGAACATTGGGTCTCCTCATCAGCCAAACGGATGTAAGTATAGCTACCACACACAGTTGTTAAGACTTGGACTTATGGAAAGCACCAAACACAATGATCACTGTAATTCTCTATTTTGTTTATCTTAGTATTTTTGCCAGCTAGAACAGGGTTCAGCAGACATTATCTATATCAACTTGACGTTGCTATTAAAGTGATAAACCAGTGCCACAAATGCAGTTTAAACAATGCAAATTTATTGTCATTTAGCATTAGAAGTCAGAAATCCTAAACTCAAAAGCCATGTTTTACTTTTCTTCTTTTCTCTTTCTTTCATTGAAAACAGATTTTTTCCATACAATATTCTGAAACAATTTCCCTTCTCCAAGTGTACTGGCTGGTTTTGTGTGTCAGCTTGATATAAGCTAGAGTCATCAGACAGGAAAGAGCCGCAGTTGAAGAAATGCCTCCATGAGATCCAGCTGTGAGGCATTTTCTCAATTAATGATCAGTGGTGGAGTGCTCAGCCCATGGTGGGTGATACCATTCCTGGGCTGGTGGTCCTGGGTTCTATGAGAAAGCAGGCTGAGCAAACCATTAGAAGTAAGCCAGTAAGTAGCGCCCCTCCATGTCCTCTACATCAGCTCCTGCCTCCAGTATCCTGCCCTGTGTGAGTTCCTGTCCTGAAGTCCTTTAATGATAAACAGCAATGTGGAAATGTAAGCCAAATAAACTCTTTCCTCCCCAACTTACTTTCTGGTCCTGATGTTTTGTCCCAGCAATAGAAACCCTAACAAAGACAAGTGCTTCTCTGAGAGATTCCCTCTGCCTCCCCTGCAACCAGAATTCATATCCTTTCAGCTTCTCATTAGAAAACAAAAAGGTGGGTAAATAATAACAGTAAAATAGAACAAGATAAAACAAAACAAACAAACAAAAGAACTAAAACAGCCAAAGAAAAATATGGAGATACACATGTAGATGCAGAGTCATGTTCATATGGACAGGTTTCTCCTAAAAACACAAACCCGGCAGCCATAATATAAACATAAAAGACTGGCAAGGTTAACAAAAATAAAAAGCCAGAACAAAACTTGTGAGACAAAAATATCCAAAGGAAGAGGCCATTGAGTTCATTTTGGGTTGGCTATCTACTACAGGGCATGGGATCTGGCCTTAAGAGTTTTATTTGTTCTCACTGAGATTTCCTTGGAGAGAAATAATTTTTCACTTGCCAGTGGTTATCAATAACATATTGCTTAGGCATTAAGGATCATGGTTTGTATTCAGTCATCCTCTGAGCACTAGAACTCAATCTGATGCAAACATAGATAGACCGTAGCCATGCTGCCACAGTCTCTGAATTCATATATGTGTCTGTCCTGCTGTATTTAGATGGTCTTGTTTCCTTGATGTAATTTGTCCCTCTGGCTCTTAAGACTCTCTCCGCTTCTTCTTCATCAGGGTGCCCTGAAACCAGAGGATAGGGATTCAATAGAGACATCCCTTTTAGGACTGAGTGTTAAAAGATATCTTGCTATTGCAAGTTGTCCAGTTGTGGATCTTTGTATTTGCTCTCATTTTCTGCAAGAAGCTTCTCTGATCGTAACTGAGTAAAAGCTATTAGTATAGAAGAATGTGCTTAGGTTCATTTTATGGCTACTTTCATTTAAGAGAGCAGTAGTATCTGGTTTTACCCTAGGCCCCTGGCCTATCTGATCTCAGGTTCTTGGACACTCAGGCAGAGTTGGGGATGGATTCCATCTTAGGAAGTGGGGCTTACAAACAATGAGGTGCTTGATAGTTACCTCACAAGCTTTGTGCTATTGTCGCACTTGCACATCTTTCATGCAGGTTATCACTATAGATTAAAGAATTTGTAGCTTGATTTGTGCTTACTTTTATTCTTTGATAGTGTTCAGAGTACCTTCAAGTACCATGAAATGAACACAAGTCCATGGGGTGAAGCCTGTATGTAGGCACCAACTCAATTTCTCCATGTTCAATGAATTGTGTATGTATTCTCTTTAGTAATAGCGCCTTACCACCAGTTGTGGATGTCAAACAATATCCTTGGGAATAGACTGGTTTGTTTGGTCATACCCATGTGAGGGATTAGACATAACACATTCCTGATACTGGAAGTTTCATTTGGAGAGGAGAGATGAACAGTCGGGGCTCTATCTCTCCCATTATCTGACAATTTCATTCAGATCACCTTCAATCATGTATATATTTTAACAAGCATCTACTATATTAGTTTTCCATGTAAACCTTTGAATAACCCTTAGTTTTAGCTGTTCCTACACATATTCTCTCAATTCTACCACTCTTTCCTCTCTCTTCCCATTTGTTCCTCCCATTCCTGCCCTCACACAAGACTTGTCCATTCACAATTTTCTACACTATTTCTCCTTCCCAGAAAGATCCAACCACCCAATTCCCTTACCCCTATACATAATCACCGTGGTTATATGGATTGTAGCTTGCTAGTTTGCTTATCAAAGACTCAGCAGCTAACAACTCCCTATGATCGAACACATACTATATTTATCTTTCTGGGTCTGGGTTACCTCGTTGAGGATGATTTTTGTTCTAGCTCCATTTACATGTAAATTTCATTATTTTATTTTATTTAATAGCTGAGAAATATTCCATGTGTAAATGAGGCACATCTTTATCCATACACATGTTGACAGACATCTAGGCTCTTTCTAATTTTTTACTATAATGAATAGAGCAGCAATGAACATAGTTGAGCAAGTATCCCTTGTCTAGGATGAAGCATTTCTTGCATACATTTCTAAGTGGGGTATAGTTACATCTTGGGGCAGAATGACCCCCAACTTCTCAAGGAACCACCACACTGATTTCCAAAGTGGCTATAAATGTTTGCTTTGTCACCATCAATGGATGAGTGTTCCCCCCATCCATTGCATCCTTGCCAACAAGAGCTGTCATTTGTTTTATGGATCCTGCTTATTCTGACTGGCATAAGATGAAATCCCACAGTAATCTTGATTTGCATTTCCCTGATGACTAAGGATGTTGAACATTTCCTCAAGTGCTTCTTAGTCATGGCTGTTTCCTCTTAAGAACTCTCTGCTTAGATCTGTACTCCTCTTTGACTTGGGTTGTTTTATTTCTTCATGATCAGTTTTTTGAGTTTTTTTAAGTATGTATTTTGGATATTATTCTTCTATCAGATATGTAGTTGGTAAAAATATTTTTCCATTCCTTAGGCTGCTGCTTTCTCCAAAAGATGGTGTACTTTTCCATTAAAAAAAATTAGTTTCTTGAGGTCCCATTTTTTTCATTGTTTTTGTGTCTGTGCCCTTCTTACTTTAAGATTCTCCACTGAAAAATCTGGTGTTATTCTAATAGGTCTGTTTTATATGTTATTTGACGTCTTTCCTTTGTAGCTTTTAATATTCTTTCTTTGTTCTGCATGTTTAGCGTTTAGATAATTGTTGTGGAATAGTCTTTTTAATATACTGTGAAGAGATATCTTTGCCAAGGCATCTTCTGATTGGTTTAATAAAGAACTGAATGGCCAATAACTCTGCCGGAGAGGATAGGTGAGATTTCTGGGGGAAAGAGAGGAAAAGGAGGAGGAATCTAGGCCAGCTGACCTGGAGCATGGCTGGCATGCTTTACCGAGGAGAGGTAAGCCACATGGCAGAATATAGATGAAAAATTATGGGTTATTTAAGTCAAAAGAGTTAGTTGGAAACAGGTCTAAACTAAAGGCCTGCTGTGGGATGTTCTGTATGACAAATATGTTAATAAATAAAGCACTGATTGGCTGGTAGCCAGACAGGAAGTATAGGCGGGACTAACAGAGAGCAGAATTGAGGGAACAGGAAGGTGGAGCAGGAGACACTGCCAGCCACCGCCAGGACAAGCAGCATGTAAAGCAGATTAAGTTAGAGAAGAATGGATATCCCTATCATGGGAAATTTGTCAACAATGAGGGTTATTCATTTGTATTCTGGGCTAGAGATATTCCACTGGGTAGGGTTAAGGAATGGAATGGTTGTTTTCTTTGTGAAAAGATGGATTTAGTTGCTCTGTGGTGATGACTTGGTGAGGATGGTGAAGAGCAACCAGATGGAAGGTCTAGATAGGTATTGAAATAGTAAAAAAAAAAAAAAAGAAAGAAAAAGAAAAGAGTTATTATTGCTAAAAACAAACAAAATACCAATAAGTGAAATATGTACAAAGTATTATTCAATATCGATAAGGCATACAAAAATATTTTGAAATGATTTAAAGTCACGCTTTTGTCATGAAACTGATATGTCTCAGAGTCTAGAAAACAATTAAAAGGAGTTCCTGTCACCTCGTTCATTACATGTGTTCAGTTATTTGCTGTGCATAACAGATTCACATTTATTGCAGGATTTTTGTTATATTTTCCATGTCAATATTATACCATTCAATCATTTTTAAAGTTAATTAATACAAACAGAGGAGGCATTTTAAACAGCAACTAGATTTACTTGTGAATATAGTAAGACTCAGCAATGGTGATACTGAATGTATTCTAATTCTGAAAGAAGCATTAATTTCTTGGAATATTAGAGACCAAAAAAAAAAAAAGATTGCATTTTGTTTCTTGAATTAGGCAGTTTTAGGTTTAAATGTAAAAATTTAACTTAAGAGATTTTCTTCTCTAAATTATACAAAGTATAAAATGAGAATATTTCATTTTGTTCAGATGAATAAAAATTCTTATATATGATAATGGGGATGTTGTAGCATTAATGCATTTTAATCTTATTATTATTATTGTTATTCATATTATTATTAAGAAATTTTCTATTCCTTTTACATACCAGCCACAGATCCCCTGCCCTCCCTTCGCTCACCTCCCATCCTTCCCCTCCATCCCAACCCCCATTCTCACCTCCTCCAAGACAAGGCCTCCCATGGGGAATCAGCAGAGCCTGATACACTCAGTTGAGGCAGGTCCAAGCCCCTCTCCGTGCACCCAGGTTATGTAAGGTGTCCCACCATAGGTAGTGGGCTCCACAAAGCCTGCTCATGCCCTATGGATGGATCCTGATCCCACTGCCAGGGGTCTCCTTAAGCAGATCAAGCTACATAACTGTCTTACCTATGCAGAGGGGCCTAGTACACATTCTTCATACTGGAACTCACTTCATAGAACATGCTGGCCTGGAACTCATAGAAATCTGTCTGTCTCTGCCTCCTGAGTGCTGGGATTAAAGGGTGTGCCACCACAGCCCAGCAGTGACTCAGTCTTATAGACGATTTAACTATGTATATGAAAAGAGACAGGAGGGAAGGAGAGAGGCTGGGAAGAAGAATAAGGGAGTCTTGGAGGATGAACTCTGTACTATTCTGAATTGACAGTGAGGCTCCTGGAGAGCAAAAAAAAAAATGAATGAACAGTTATGGATTTTCATCTGATAGAATTTACTGTCTTGGACACACATACTAGGTCAGATCATTATTTTTGTTGGATTTAGAAGTTCTCAATATTAAGGATTTTGAATGATAGGAAGATAAGCAATTACTTCTGACAAGATTTGTAAAGCATCTTTTACTTTTAACAATCCTAAAACCTTGTAAAATGTCAATTTATGTTCAAATCTCATTAGTAAATTAATTAGGCTGTAGTTAAAATCTGCCACAATAATTGTAAAACAAACAAATCAAGTAAGTTACCTTCCACCAATGGCAGTAAGTAAATTTTCTTTTGACTCAAATATGTTGGCACATTACCAATTAGTGTTAATTTAGCTGTTCCTTTGTTGTTCAATAACACATTTAGCCTGCCTCATATTACACTAAATATCAGTTCATTTTATTATTATTTCTTGTGAGTAACTCACTTTTGTTGTCTACATGGTCATAGACTGGGCACAATGTCAAATACTTCAGGTCATCTTTCAAATCTTGTCACTCCATGTTGGTCAGCATGGTTAACTGTTTGAAATAGAAAACTGCGTTGATGTGTCTAGCAGTGTCAGAGAGCTACCATGGAGGCAACTGAAGTTGGAGACCAGCCCTGCAGAACCTCTGAATTAGTTAGGCTTTAAAAATAATCCTAACGTTGCAAACACTGCAAAAGAATACAACTTAATTTCTTTTTTTTTTTTTTTTTTTTTTTTTTTTTGGTTTTTCGAGACAGGGTTTCTCTGTGTAGCTTTGCGCCTTTCCTGGAACTCACTTGGTAGCCCAGGCTGGCCTCAAACTCACAGAGATCCGTCTGGCTCTGCCTCCCGAGTGCTGGGATTAAAGGTGTGTGCCACCACCGCCCGGCTCAACTTAATTTCTAAAGCCAAATTTTTAAATATTGTTTTAAAGAAAAGTTCAGACAACAAACAGGAACCAACTAACAGAACCAGTGACTTTCCAGCACTGTAGACTAATAAGGCAGCATTTTTTTCATAACCAATATTTTAAGAACTTATTTAACTTTGTGCTTATGCACTTAAGAGCATGTACTGTGCTAATGACCTGCATGACCTGCATTAGGTTCCCAGATCCAGGATTGGAGACCAGTAGCATCTACAACCTTTCTGTATGAACATTTTATAAAGATGACCATAGTAAGCAAAAGCCAAATCAGTACCAGGTCAGGTTCTTATTAACATCAAGAGAGGCTTTAGGTCAGTTCACCAGGAAGAGCCATGCTCATCATGAAGGCACACAGCATGGGATGTGCCTTCCAGCTGTCCAGTTGATGCTTTACAGAACAGTCATGCATCACCTTCATCTGTCTGAGATAATGTAGTTGCATGAGCTACATGAAAAAAGACTGCTAAAATCACTGGATTTTGAAATGATAGGTAATTAAAGTAATCATTTCTTTCAGTATATAGGCAAATATAAGTCCTTGTGTTTATTATGGTAGGGTTGATATAGTCCCAGAAGTTACTAGATCAGCTGCAAAGCTAACTTTATCTAAACTGATGTTGAGATTAGGTCATTTTCCAGAGATGCACATGATATGTGAAACAAAGACAAGTTCATGAGATTAAAAAAAAAAAAAAAAAGATTGTTAACAGGCAAGTAGTCTGCAATGACCACTGCTTAATCCTTACTTTCTTTCAGAAAGAGCAAACCACGTACTCTTATTAAAGACCCAGATGTGGAAATTGCTGCAAATTGCCCTAAGGTCATAAAGATAAGTAAGAACTATTAGAGAAAATGTTTGCTCACTAAAGATCATATTAACTATTTCACAGTCTTTTAGATAAGTTTGAGCATAAAGACCATGTTAAAAGGGTTTGTGTTCAGTTTTTTTGCATTTTATAATCTTGTTAAGCTAAATTCAGTGGATATCCCTGGGAAACTTGTTCATTTTTTTTAATGGAAACAGGTTGATTTAAGAAAAACAGAGGGAAAGAGTGATGGGTGATATCACTCTGTATGCTGTGAATGGGTGTTGCTGAGTTTGGTTGATGAATAAAAGGCTGATTGACCAATAGCCAGGCAGGAAGTACAGGCAGGATAAGCAGACAAGGAGAATTCTGGAAAGATGAAGGCTGAGTCAGGAGTTGCCAACCAGACACAGGAAGCAAGATGTGAAGGCAGAACTGAGAAAAGGTACCAAGCCACATGGCTAAACATAGATAAGAATTATGGGTTAATTTAAGTGTAAGAGTTAGTCAGTAATAAGCTTGAGCTAATTTTCATACAGTTCATAAATATTGTAAGTCTCTGTGTGTTTACTTGTGTCCAAGCAGCTATGGGACTGGCAAGTAAGAGAGATTTGTCCTGACCGTGGGCCAGGCAGGACACAGGAAAACTCCAGCTACAAATGGTGCCAAAACATAGGGCAAGAATTTCCACTCAAAACCTGAGAAAGCTTTAAAAAACAGTTCTAAAATGCAACCAAGAGCAGCTTCCTAGTTGTGTCTCTCAGGAAAGCTGTGATACAGAGACTCCGTGGCATGGAGACTTGAGCATGGCAGATTCACGGCATGCAGGCTTGAGCCAAGCAGCATAGTGGATTCCTGCCATGGTACACAGAGGCATCTCCAAGCTACACAGTATGCTGCAGGGTGGATTCAATTTTTTCTAGTACAAAAAAACAAAAACAGGGTTTTGGGCTACATGCTGCTGGATGGAGACATAGACCCACTGCCTCCCAGAGTCCACAGGTGAGCATGGTTCCCCCAAAGCTGGCAATAAATATAATTCCACCATGTTGGAAACATGAGATGGGCAGAGCCAGCAGCCAAAGCTGCTATTTTAGTCCTAGTAACGCTGCCATTTAAAGTAATAGATTCACAATAAAACAGATTCAGATGAAATAAACCTCTAAATGGTTTACAATGTGTGTAAAAATGCACAGAGGCTTGGACGATAGAGAAAAAGGAATATAGACAGTTATATAAAGAAATTAAAAGTTTTAAAAAATAGGTTTAAATAGAAAGTAATAGTTATATAAAAAATGAGTCACATAAAGATGGGAAACACAAAGGGTCTGGATTACAGTGTCTTTGGGATTTTTAACTGCAGAGAGACATTTGATGGTAAAAGCTGCTGTGTTAAATCAATATGTACATTTTAAAGATATCTTGATTTCAAAATTTATGTCTAAGGATACGTGCTGGGGATGTCTTTTTGTATTCTGTGAAAGTGTTGCTCTGATTTATTTATAAATAAAACTCCAATTGGCCAGTAGCCAGGCAGGAAATATAGTATAAGTGGGATAAGCAGAGAAGAGAATTCTGGGAACAGGAAGGCTGAGTCAGGAATCCCCAACCAGACACAGAGGAAGCAAGATGTAAAAGTACCGGTAAGCCACAAGCCATGTGGCAACTTATAGATTAATAGAAATGGGTTAATTTAAGATATAAGAACTAGATAGCAAGAAGCCTGCCACGGCCATATAGTTTATAAGTAATATAAGTCTCTGTGTGTTCACTTGGGTCCAAGCAGCTACAGGACTGGTGGGTGAGAGACATTTGTCCTGATTGCAGGCCCTGGCAGGACTGGAGAAATCTTCAGCTACAGATACATTGCTTTGGAAAAGAGGTTCTGCTTTTGTTTCCACAGAAGATGAGAACCTATGGATTGCTTCCAGGCTAATATGGTTTGATCAAGGAAGACCCCCTGAGAGGTCTCCAGATGATCCAACATCCAGAACAGCTTCAAGGCAACTGGCTCAAAGAATACAGTATCACAGACTATTCCAGTCAGGACTTGGCAATAATTCTTAATTTTCTCAGGATCCCCATAAGAATACAGTGCCCTCAATCTGCAGGGAGTACCCTAGAACACTAGGTCCACATTCCCCCAAAATGGATTATGGATGTTTGTCTTTGTTTAGGTTTTTGGTTACAAATTGTTATTGGTCATAGTCAATCTCTTTCTAAAAATGAAAGGGAGATATGATATAGAAATAAAGGCTATAGATATGATAGGATAAATGGTAGATTATTGAATCTACTTTTAAAGAGCAACTTGTTTTAAATTGCTACAGATTTTAGTTTATTGATACAAATTTAAAGTTAATTTTGTTATACTCTATATTTCTAGTATTGTTTAAGGTATTATGTTTGTGCAGTTCATTTAAATTGTAAGGGATAATTAAGAAATACAGATAAATAATTACTCTTCTATGATAGTCAAACTTATAGTCATGTTAAGTTTTCTAGGTACACATAGATATATTTCAATTAGGTAGGTAATCTTCAAACACTTCAAAGACCTACAGAATATGGTATTGAAAATGTTTTCAGCACTTTGACTTTCTGGACCTTGAGACATTTCTGCTCCTGGCAACATCAATCTACTTCAGAGAAGATAGTGGGCACTGAAGAAACTCATTTTGGAGTTTGCTTATTTTGTGGCAAAAGTTAGCCACTGGGCAAAAAAGTGCCCTTGTGCTGGTCTACTGCTTAATAATATGTTGTATAAACTGGACATGCAGGACCCATAGGAAGGTGACCACTGAACTTTGAAAGGCAAGATGGTTCTTTGTAGATGAATTTCCAAATTGTCTTATTAAAACAAAAACAAAAACAAAAACAAAAACACAGAGGCAGACATAGGGGTGAAAGCCTTCGATCAGAGAAATAGATCGTCAAGGGCAGAAGGAAGTTCACATATGCAGTATCCTGTGACATACTGATTATTTTAGAAAACTTTGAGAGCCGGGCGTTGGTGGCGCACGCCTTTAATCCCAGCGCTCGGAAGGCAGAGGCAGGCGGATCTCTGTGAGTTCGAGGCCAGAAAAAAAAAAAAAAAAAAAAAAAAAAAAAAAAAAAAAAAAAAAAAAAACCTTTGATACACAAAATGGGACCCTGAAACATAGTGCTTTAGTGGAATATTATTTTAAGATGGGTTAAATTTCTTAATGCTATGGAACATTTGTTTAATGATGCAGAGACGTGGTGCATTCTTTTACCTTGCATTTGTTTAACTCTGTGAAACTGTCTGTCTAAAACACCTGATTGGTTTAGTAAAGAACTGAATGGCCAACAGTGAGGCAGGAGAAAGGATAGGTGGGGCTGGCAGTCAGAGAATAAACAAAGGAGAAATCTGGGAAGAGATCAAGAAGCAGGAAAAAGAAACAGAGGAGGACTCCAGGGGTCAGCCACCGAGCTACACAGCCATCAGTGGAGTAAGAAGTACAGAAAGGTATACAGAAATAAAGATAAAAGTCTAGAGGCAAAAAGTAGATGAGGTAATTTAAGAACAGCTGGCCAGAAATAAGCAAAGCTAAGGCTGGACATTTATAAGTTTGTATAAGACTCCATGTGTGATTTATTTGGGAGCTGGGTGGTAGACCCCTAAACAGTAAAAGCAAAGAATAAAAACAACAACCAACAATATAGTGGTTATTTACTCATTCATTCATTCGTTCATTCATTTATTCATTCATTCATGTGTACCACCCAAATTCAGAAAGGGCCCTCAAAGAAAACAAGAATGTTTTGTTACCTTGAACAAATTTCTTTTTAAGTTATACAGAATTCTAATTGAATAAATTTTTTATGTTTGTTTTAAAGATCACCTGAAAATTGAAAGGGGCATCAAGATCATGATGAGTAAACCTACAGAGACAACCAAGCCAAACTAGGAGGAACTCATGGAATTTAGACCAACACCTGTGGAGCCTTCATGGGACTGGACTAGGCCCTCTGAATAAGCAAGACAATTGTGGAGCTTGACCTGTTTAAGAGGCATCCCGGGGGTAGCAGTAGCATCAGGATCCATCCCTGGTGCATGAATTGAGTTTTTGGAGCCCAGTACCTATGGTGGTACACCTTACACAGCCTTGACGCAGGGGAAGGGCCTGGACCTGCCTCAAATGAATGTAGCAGGCTCTGCTAACTCCCCTTGGGAGGCCTTACATTTTTGGAGGAGAGAACATGGAATGGATTGGGAGGGGCAGGCTGGGGGGGTGGGAAGAGGGAAGAGAAGGGGGTCTGCGGTGGGTAAGTAAAATGAATAAAAAAATTTCTTAATAATAAAAAAATTTAAAAAAATCAAAACACTTTATAATTCTATCATTTTCAGCACACTACAGCACTATACTAACACCAGGTCTATCTCCCTTTAAAATTGCTTGTTTTATTTTTTATTTATTCTTCTCTCATATATAATATCCCCACTACTGTTTCTCCCGCTTCACTCTTCTCAGTCCCCTCTCACCTCCCCTCTTCCCCAAATGCACTATTCCTCTGTTTCTCTTCAGAAAAGAGCAAGTCTCTCAGGGCTGTCAACCAAACACAGAATAGCAGGTTACAGTAAGACTAAACACAAACCCTCCTATCAAAGCTGGACAAGGCAACCCAGGAAGAGGAAAAGGGTCTCATGAGCAGGCAAAAGAGTCAAAGACACCCTACTTCCACTGTTAGGAGTCCAACAAGAACACCAAGCTACAGGTTCTCTGCATATATGTTATGGTTAAAAGTATTTTTTAGGTTTTATTTTTTTTAAACAACCTCAGCTGTACTCCTAATGACTCCTTAGAAGTGGAAAACAAATAAAGACAAATTTCCTCATTTTAAATAACAGTTTCTTCTTATATGTCTTCAAAGTAAATTTGATAATTTTTCATTATATTTTAATCCACCTGAATATTTTATTTCTATTTATATGTAGTATGTTATATTGTGGAAGGACTTTTGTTAATAAGGATCATACTTATTTTAAAATCTTCTGGGGAAGGAGATACAGAATTTTAATGATATTTCCATACAAAGTTAGAAAAGTAACTTTATAGTCAGCATTTGCTGAATATATATCTGGATTATAATTTTCCTTGATTTCTCATTCAATTTAATCAAAAAAAAGAGAAATTGTCCTAAGCAGTTTTAGATGATAGGAGAGTTACTACACAGAAACAAATAAGCACACATATAATAGACGCATACAATTTTCATTCATATTGTTGCAGAAAAGAAAATTACACAAATCATTTTCTATGTTATAATTTACTACATGATTGCCTGAAATGTTTTTCAAGGTAAATTGGTATTTAGTTCTATTCTACAATGCCTGTGTTTTACCTGCTACTGAGAAAGAATGGAGGTGACCTCCCGGAGAAGCTTTTCTTACACAGTTGCTGCAGATTCTTACTTCTGAGCAATTTAGACTGTAACAATAGCAATTGCCTTTGAAAGATGCAGTAAGAAGCAAGAGGTTAATTTTCTCAAAAATGTAAATCTCCAGCTGTTCCTTAATAATTTAGAGGCTACAGGAAAAGGAGATTCCATGGTAACTGAAGAATACCCTGAAGGTTAAATGAGAATTTTGATAGTTTTATTTATGGTCATGCCTGCATGTATAAAATGTGTATTTGAAGGAAAATGCTTAGATTGAACTGGCTTGTTCTGAGCTCTTAATAATGGCACCTCTTCCGACTTCATATTATTTCAACTTCCCGAAGAAATAATTATTGTAAGAAGATATTTTGCTCATTTAATTGATGAAATTTGTACATATATGGAGATGTTGTGGTTTAAAGAATAGAGAATCTACTGTACCACCACTTTGAAAGACCAGTATAATTGCTAACTATATCTTAAATCTTATCCTTATACACATGGACAGCTGTAGCTACCACCCCTCATCAAAGAAGGTTTTCTTTCCAGTAAGTGGAAATCATCACAGAGCACTCCAACTGAACACAATGAAGACTTCACCTGATCAAGAAGAGTCTAGTCCCAATAGATGCATTCACATTACAACTCCTGCATGTAGTGATGTGAATCTATAAAGAAGGGGTGGAGAGATTTCCTGTCCAAAAATAGCTATATAAGCAAGAATAGAACATCAGCAATGTCGACGTGGAAGAGGAAAGATTTTGTGTGGTCTCACCCCTAGACAAAGAACTGTATGCGTGCTGGGCTGTGGTGGCGCACGCCTTTAATCCCAGCACTCAGGAGGCGGAGGAGGGCGGATCTTTGATAGTTTGAGGCCAGCCTGGTCTACAAAGTGAGACAAAGTGAGTTCCAGGAAAGGCACAAAGCTGTACAGAGAAACCCTGTCTCGAAAAACTAAAAAAAACAAAAAACAAAAAACAAAAAAAACTATATGCTGCTATTGACTGTTACTAGAATAATTAGGCATACTCCCAGGGATGAGCTTCCTTATTGGTTGTTCAAAACATACTGATTTGAACAAAAAGCAATAAAAAGAGACTTGGTATATATATATGTATATTCAACATACATATAAATTCATTCAAACACAAAACATTCAAACATACCTATAAATGTAGTAAATATAATCAAAGATAAAGAGGCAATAGCTTGAAAGGAAATGGGAGGGATTAGAGGGAGAATGACAGGGAGGGACTAGAGGGAGCAAGGGGGTGAAAGTGCTGTAATTCTATTTCAATTAAAACACTTTTTACAAAAGGGAGGGAGATGATCTCTGTACCAAGTACATATTTTACATATAGGAGATTTATGTGTGATTTCTTCCATAGGCCCTTTGTCTTAGGAACTTGAGCATATCATTCTACATTTCACTGTTGTCATCTACAATAAAAATGTTGATGATTCTAGTAAGCAGCTCAGAGAGGGGAGAGAGGGAGGGGGAAAGAAAAAGGGGAGGGAGGGAGGAAGCAAGAGAGAGAAAACTGCAGCTCCAGAAATTCAGATATATGCAAGAGGAAGCTTGCCTTATGAAGAAGAAAAATAGGAAAGCCACAGGGAGTCAAGAGATAGAATTAATACTCAAGCATATGTGTGCATGTGACTAAAATGATTGGCTTAGCAATTGCATCTATTGTGCCTTGTTAATTTATTGCAAAATATCTGGTCTGTAGAACCATACTGGTTTTTTTTTTGGGTGGGGGGATGTTGAGACAGGGTTTCTCAGTGTAGCTTTACAACTTCCTGGAAATCACTCTGTAGCCAGGCTGGCCTTGAACTCACAGAGATCTGCCTGCCTCTGCCTCCCAAGGGCAGGGATAAAAGGCCTGTGCCACCACCACCCTGCTCATACTGTTTCTTAATAAATTATTTAGAATATTAAATGAGACAACTGATAGAAAATACTCAGAATGATTTTAGTATGTTGGAAGCACTTAAAGTAAATATTAACTAATCTTAACATTTAAAGATGGTATCAGATAACACATTCTGGAAAGTCAAGAATGAAGAAAACATTTATGAATGGTGTTAAAGACCGAAACTCTCTTTCATCCAACTCACACATCTTGCTGACAGTAAGGTCCTTCTATTAAAGAAGACCATGTCATGAATGTAAGCCTGATGTTCTTATATGTTTGGATGAAATACACAGTTTTCTTTTCTTTTATAGTTTTTTTTCCTGTTACCTAAAAGTAGCAATTTTCAGGCTCTTCATTTATTTGCCTGGAGGGAAATAGGCAATGATTTCTTCAGGTGGGTAATCAATCGCTTTTAATCAAAATGAATACGCCTGTCATCTGACTGATATATTTTTATCTATATATTTTGGCAAGCATTGGAGATATTTTGTTGTTGTTGTTGTTGTTTTTTAGGCTTCTGGCTCTGTAACAAAATTTCTAAACTCCCTAAAGTGAAAATGAGATATTGGCTGAGGATGGGCTGCCATATTACAACACAGTTTCTTTTGAGGATTCATTTTGACAAACATTTTGGGCATCTACAGGATCACATGTTCCTGAATCTGGAAACTCTCTTTCCTTGGATACTGATTTTGTTTTGTTGAAAATAGTTCCCCCCCACTTCTTACATAATACATCCTGATTATGGTTTCCTCTCCATCTATTCCTTCCAGTTCCTCCCCATTCCTCTCTCATCCAGACCCACCCACGTTCTGTCTCTCAGAAAATAAACAGGCATCTACAGGATAATAATAAAAATACAATGGGATAAAACAACTAATACATCAGAATAGGATAAAATAAACAAAATGATGGAAACAAGTTAAAAAAAGGCATATGAAAGAGATAGAGACATAGACCCACTTGTTTGCACACTAAGAAATCACATTAAACCACGAAACTAGAAGCCATTATATATACACACACACACACACAAGGACCTGTAAGATGAAACAAAGAGAAAATTTATAATAAGATTAAAACTAAGATAAAGTATTAAAAAATGCCATGACACAGCATTATAAGACAAGGGGTCTCTAATTATGCCATTGAGTTCATTTTTTGTTGGCCATCTACTGCTCGGCATTCAACCTACCCTTGAGAGTAGTTTGTTCCCCAGTGAGAAAATTAAATTTTGTTTACAGGTGTTTATCAGAGATAGCTTCTGGGCTAGAGATGAGGCCATGTGTCCACTTTTCTTTTCAGCTCTTGGACCTCATCTGGTGCAGAATCCTGCAGGTTCTGTGCATGCTGCCTCGGTCCCTGTGAGCTCATAAGTACATCAAGCCTGCTGATTTAGAGAGAGAGCCTTGTTGTTTTGGTGTCCCCCACTTCCTCTAGCTCTTACGTTCTTTCTGCCTGCTCTTCTAGAGGGTTCCCTGAGCCCTGAGGGGGGGGGGACTTGATGGAAATATCCCATTTAAGGATTAAAAACACCAGGTTATTAAAACTGCAAAGAGAGACATGAGTGAAAAAATCATTTAATGTAATATAAATCAAAGGATAGAATATTGCAGTGTGTTTAAAATAATTTTGAGATTGAATGCATGACCTTTATGGAAAAGGTATCATCTTCCACTACTAAAAGCTATGCTAGAGTCTGTATGAGACTCCTGACTATTATTGCACTATAAATGTTATCTTTATTGTAATGCTGAGCAAACTTTAGAAACAAAAATATAAATAAGACAATTATTTAAGATCTTAACAATTTTAGAGCACCATTAAAAGGAAAGATATGAAGTTGATGATAAGGACCAAATCTGTTATGACCTGTAAATTGCGTGCAATGTTGTGTGTTCCTTAGTAAGGGTACGTCTTGAGGCAAATCATTTTAATAAGCAGCAATTTATTAATATTTCAATATTAGAGCACACATGGCTGCTACAAAATTGTTTTTGTGTCAGTAAAGGAAAGTTATTTTGCTAAATATATTAAATAATCATCCTTCATATTATTTGTAAAACTACTTTGCTATACTTACAAATGATTTTATGATAATGGTAAGCTACTAGCCAACTCTCATTTAAATTTTCATAAACTTAGAATTGCATAATACAATATGGATCAAGTTTAACTGAAGCATTTCAAATAAAAATTATGTTAGCCTCAGAGGAAGCAGGAATTACCTGTGAATTCTGCTGCAAATTTATTGTAAGATACTTATTTTAGCAATACTCTCTACTCTCCACACTTAAAGGAGCGAGGTGGATCATTTTTCACTACATTAAATTAAATTAAATTTTATTAAAATTATTAACTATTTAAATATTCTGTGTATAAATTAAGAATATTATCACATAAAATATTAAATTATTCAAAATTCTGATATACATACATTGTTTTCAGGACTCCTCAAAGACAAAGACTTTTAAAGGAAATTTACAATGCATAAAAAGTGAAGCAAATGATGTATCACATTTCCCAAATGCTTTCAAGTTGCATCTGCTCCAGATGACAATTAATAGTAATCCATTTTGATTGCAGAACTTAGAATACAAACAAAATGTTCTTCTTGTAAAATAATAAACTCTTCTGTTTATTTTATTTATTTTACGGAGATACTTTTCAACTTATTTATTGGCATCTACAACCTTAAAAATGTGTTAATGAATACAATGCAGTTTTTTAACATTTAAATTTTGGTATCAATGAACTCAGAGTTTAGTATTTAATAACATGTAATTCTTTAAAGATGATCTATAAATCTAAATCTAAACTGAAGAATTTTAGTCACTGACAAAAGCCATGGCATATGCTACCAGCATGTAGCACTCACTATTCCCTCACTAGCTTTGAAACATTGAAAGCAGGGAAGTGCATGCAACTAGCATCCAAAGCCTATCAGTTAGCCAACTCTCATTCATGTTTCATTAAAACAGTATCAAGTTGTGCAATAAAATGTCATGATTTTATAAATGAGATGTATCCTCTAATTACATATGTTAAAGAGCATCTCAGAATAACTTGGAAGCACTTTTACTTGATTTTAATATATTAATTACATGATTTTGACATGTAAGTTATGATGGAAATGACTATCCTCGAAAAATCAAGTATAGCTTTGTGAATGTCCTATAGCCTGACTGGTGTTTAATATTTAAAATATGAAGGGAAACAGAAGATTGTATATTGCTTTATATCACTTCATACAAAACATATTAATTATTTGTGAAAGTCAAGGATTTTTATAGTTTTTATTTGTTATGAGGATAAATACAAATAACTTTTTTTTCTTTTTTTTTTTTTTTTTGTTTTTTGAGACAAGGTTTCTCTGTGTAGCTTTGCGCCTTTCCTGGAACTCACTTGGTAGCCCAGGCTGGCCTCGAACTCACAAAGATCCGCCTGCCTCTGCCTCCCGAGTGCTGGGATTAAAGGCGTGCGCCACCACCGCCCGGCAACTTTTTTTTCTAATTTTGAAAATATTATTATAAAGAATCTTTTCAATTTAATATGATTTCTATTAACTACACATTGCAAAGTTAAAAGAAAGTAAAAGTTGAAAAAATTGTGGTGATGGATACACAATTCTTTGATTATTATTTTATTTTAATTTTTTTTCATTTTACATATCAACTGCAGTTCCCCCTCCATTCCCTCCTCCTGTTTCCCCCACCCCACCCCACCCTCCATCCACTCCTTAGAGAGGGAAAGGCCTCCAATGGGGAGTCAACAAAGTTTAGCATATCAAGTTGAGGCAGGACCAAGCCACTCCCCCCCCCCCTCAAAGCTGAGCAAGGTATCATCCCTCCACAGGGAATGGGCTTCAAAAAACCAGTTCATGAACCAGAGATAAGTCATAGTCCCACTGCCAGGGGCCCCACTAACAGACCAAACCACACGGATGTCACCCACATTCAGAGGGTCTAGTTTGGTCCCATGCAGGCTCCCCAGCTGTCAGTCCAGAGTCCTGTGAACTCCCACTAGCTCGGGTCAGCTGTCTCTATGGCTTTCCCTATCATGATCTTGAGCCCCTTTGCTCACATAATCCCTCCTCCCTCTCTGACACTGGACTCCAGGATCTGAGCCCAGTGCTTGGCTGTAGATCTCTGCATCTACTTCCATCAGTTACTGGATGAAGGCTCTACAATGACAATTAGGGTAGTCACCAATCTAATTGTAGTAGGTGCCTCAGCTCAGCCCACAGGCCTGGAACCAACTCTGCTGCTGCTTGCCCTGCTGAGAGGAGGAGGAGAGAATAGGACTGTAAACACAATGGTTATACCCAGGCTATTGACAGAGTGGCTGGAACCAAGGGCAGGGTACTGTACAGCAGCATGGAGGCCCTGCATCAGACATGCTGCCAAACTGCAAGATCACCCTGAGTCTGAGCAACAAGATAACTGTGGTGAAGAATGGCTTTTTCTGGACTAAGTCTCCTTGAGATACTACCATGGGCTCTGCTGCCACCAGAGCCATGCTGTTGCTCATGGTCTGTGCTGCAGCAGGAAGCTATTATGAGCTGCTTGTAGCAAAAGGCCATGGAAGTATGCAGCAGGTGACAACAAGTATTCAGAAGGTCAACCTATCAGAAGCAAGGGTTCTGTTGGAGGAAACCATCATGCAAGGCATTTTGGAATTACTGCCTTTTGAATGAATTGGCTGTTTCTCGTTGTAAACTTCTTGTACAACAACAGCTATGATATCTTCCCATTACCATGCATCTTCATGTAATGTATATATGTAATCTCATGATTACATCTCAGTCTTATGGGCACATATATCTGTGGGTGGTCAGGAAGAAGACTTTTCACTTAGCTGTATAATTTTGATATATAGAAAATATAGTAGGATATGCTTCATAGCCAGATCCATTGTCCAATGAGACTGTAGACACTTAAATCCTGCTTTGCTCCTTTTGCTCAAACTAACACAGAAAATAATAATCTCTCCTCAGCCTAACACAAACCACACACATTCAGCTCATTTTTACCGCAGAACAAGTTCAAACTAGACTAAGGGCCTTTGTATAAAAGTCATAAGTTTAAAACCTTATAGTTATGCACAAGGTCAGAGTAGCAGGTGTCTCATCAAGGCTACTAACACAAAACACCCTAAGAAAAGCCTGTTAACTCTTTGCTTTCCAAGTCTGTTAATAAAAAGCTATGTCTCAGAGTTTGTGGCACTGGGCACTGCTCCCCCTGCCTTTGGTCCTGAGACCTTGGAACCTTAAGTTACTATAGTAATGGCTCTGTTCTGTATCTTCTATTCTAGGAATGTGCTATGACCTTGAGGGTTTTAAAACTTTTCTCAGGAAGGCAAGGAGTCTCCTGTTAGAAAGGTGGGAAGTCAGGCAGGAGCTAGGAAGGAGAGCTGAAAGAAGCTGTAGATTTAGGGAGAACGAACTCAGGACAATAAAGTGAAAAGGACTGAAAGAATGTGCATAGATTCTTTTGATATTCCTAAGGTTAGATTATCAGCTGGTTGTTAAATTCTTCCATGGAGCCTGGAAAAGAGTTACCTGGGGCCAGACTCCCAATAGCTCTTGCTAGGGAGCCACATTGATTATCATTATCTGTGCTGCAGAGGAAGCCATGTTGATGTCCACGGTCTGTGCTGCCAAAGGAGACTGTGCTGATGTCCTCGGTCTGTGCTGCTGCCAGAAACTATGTTGATGTCCATGATCCTTGCTGCAGCAGGCTGTGATTGGCAAGGAAGATTCTTTTGCAGTGGTCTTAATAACTGCAGACTCATAAGTGAAAGTGAGAGACATTGAAGGCTTCAAGAAAGAGAGAGAGAGAGAGAAAGAAAGAAAGAAAGAAAGAAAGAAAGAAAGAAAGAAAGAAAGAAAGAAAGAAAGA
>CABHPH010145511.1:0-13201 GCA_902168325.1 Peromyscus nudipes | reverse complement strand
GCTTAAGGGTATGGTGATATTTTCTTTTGTACTTAAATGTTATTTGTATGTTAATAAATAAAATTGCCTGGGGGTCAGAGCTATTAGCAAGCCATAGGAAAGCAGGGCGGTGGTGGTGTACGCTTGTAGTAGCACTTGGTAGGCAGAGTTAGGTAAGTCTCTGTGTGTTCAAGGATACAGCCAGCATTGGATACACATGCCTTTAATCTCAATACCAACCATGGAACACCTGGAGGTCTATACAGACAGGCCGTGATGAGGCGGTCATGTGGTTGGGTTTACAACCAATGAGAAGGCAGAACAGAAACTCTATATAAGGACTTTAACACAGGAGGTGCTGCTGATTCGGAGAGGTAGGACCACCGCAGGAGGAAGGGTAAGGTTTTAGCTCTTAGCTCTGACCTCTTGGCTTTCTTCCTTGCATTGGTTCTGTGTTTTTTATTTAATAAAATGGTTGGTTACATCTACATTTGGCACCCAACGTGACAAGAATCCATTAAACCGCTTGTCTTGTCTTGGCGGCAGGTCCGGTTTCCAGCCTGGGTGGCCCGGCTCCCTAGCTCGGGCCCAGGTCTGACTGACCCACAGTGGTTGCTACTTGCTTAAAGCTAGTGCTACAAACAACTCAGGCCTGCCCTGCCGAACAAGACGCCTGCCTGTAAAGCCAAGGCTTGACTTGGCTCAAGCGGCTACCCTTTTGCTCTCTCTCTCTCTCTCTCTCTCTCTCTCTCTCTCTCTCTCTCTCAATTCACACCTCGAACACCAGGTGGCTGTTTTGAAATTCCCTCGGATTTCTACTGTTCTATGCAGACTTGGCAAGTCAATTAACATATCTATTTAAAAGAGAATGTTTTTTCTACATTAAAAAATGGGCTTTATGTGTACATTGGAAGAAAATTGGGCTTTGTTTGAAATTTTAGGCACTCTGACAAGGGAACAACTATATGAGAAGATTAATATTGATCGAATTATTCAGTTTATTACTTTTCTTATCCTCATTGTACTATTTAAAAAGATAGTCAATTTAAGTGCCAGAATAACAGTCTTAGAAAAACTTGTTAAACCTGTAAAAATGAATTATAGAGATCAAATTCAGACAGACAAAATTAACAGTGAAGTTGTTTCAAAACTGGATCAAAAGGTTACAGAAAGAAAACCTGTTTTCACACAATCACCCTTAATTTATCCGGTAGTCATACAGCAGGTACCTGGTGAAGAGAATGAACAAAATGTTTAGATTCCAATTGAAATGTTAGACTTACAAAGATTTAAGGAGGCAATAGCATCATATGGCATGCATTCCCCATATGTAAAACAAATGTTAAACACCTGGTCAACTTGTAATAGGATTTTACCAAAGGACTGGCGGGATCTAGCACAGGCTGTTCTTGAGCCTGGACAAAATCTTCAGTGGAAAATGTGGTTCAGCAACAAGGCTAAAAATATAGAAAAACAATGGAGGGATAATGGAATACAAGTCTACCAGGATCAGATTATTGGAGAAGGCCAATATGTTTCAGTACAAGCACAATGTTTATATGATGTCTAAATCCTAATTCTATGTCGAATGGCAGCCTTGAATGCATGGGACAGAGTTGAGGAACCAGGAAAAAAAACTGAGTCATTTACAAAGGTTATACAGGGCCCAAAAGAATCTTTCACAGATTTCCTACAAAGATTGACTTCAGCAGTATAGAGAATGGTTGCAAATTCAGAGGCTAGTCAGATAATAATTGAATCTTTGGCCTTTGAGAATGCAAATGCAGCATGCAAAAGAATAATCAGGCCATTAAAGGCAAGATCTGTACCTTTGGAAGATTGGATTAGAGACACGGTTAATGTTGAGGCTCATGACCAGGATAATATATGTGGGTAGGAGAAGCAATGTCAAAGGGTTTGAGAAATGTTAGATGTTTTGGATGTGGAAAGCAAGGACATTTAAAAAGGGACTGTAAACAGGTGATTCCTAGAAATAATGTTTCTTCAAAGAACACTGGCAACAGAATGCCCCTTCCTTCTGGAGTATGCAGAAGGTGTGGTAAGAGAAAACACTGGACAAACGAATGTAGATTAACAAGGGACAGACAGGGTAATCCTTTGCCTTGGGCTTTGGGAAACTCCCAGAGGGGCCTCAGGCAGGCCCCCACAGTAAATCCAGTTCAAACCTTTCCAGCAATTGTAGAGGAAACCCCTACTCAAAGCAACTAAATAATCAAATGTCTATTGGAATAAATCATGTTGGTCGGGATGATGAAACAGATAGAAAAACATAAAGAAAATTTTTTGGCAAACTTCTATTAATGAACAAAGACCAAAACTAACAATAAAAATAAATGGTGTTTTGTTGTCTGGTCTGGTAGACACAGGTGCGGACATTACCATAATTGCACCAGAATTTTGACATCCAACTTGGACTCTTCAAGAGGTAAACGTTTAACTGTTAGGAATTGGGACATTATCTCGAGTGAAACAGAGTGCAAGATGGCTCGAATGTATAGGTCCAGAAGGACAGACAGCAAAATTAAAACCATATGTGGCTAACATAGCCATGAACCTGTGGGGTCGAGACTTGTTACAACAATGGAATACTCAGATAAACATCCCTCCAATCTCAGAAACAAATTATAAACTAGTACATGTTTCTGAGAGAAATATTAGAAGATATTATTCTAATGAGTGGTCACCAGCTATCCATGTTATAAAAAAACAGGGCACAATAACTGATAATCTTCCAAAAACACCAACAGCTATACCTTTAAAATGGTCAACAGACAAGCCTGTATGGGTTCATCAATGGCCTTTAACAACAGAGAAACTCCAGGCATTAGAAGAGCTGGTAGAAGAACAGTTAAATGCTCAGCATATTGAAAAATCAACCAGCCCTTGGAATTCTCCTGTATTTGTTATTAAAAAGAGATCTGGTAAATGGAGAATGGTAACAGACCTTAGAGCAATTAACAAAGTAATTCAGCCAATGGGCTCTCTACAATCTGGAATTCCTTTGCCTACTCTGTTACCAAAAGGATGGCCTCTCATAGTTATTGATTTAAAAGACTGTTTCTTTTCAATACCCTTACAAGAAAAAGACAGAGAAAGATTTGCTTTCACAGTACCTACTTACAACAATTCTCAAAGATTTCAATGGAGGGTCCTCCCACAGGGAATGTTGAATACTCAACTCTGTGCCAATATTTTGTACAACAGCCATTGGAAGTGGTACGTAAAAAATTTCCTAAATCTATAATTTATCATTATATGGATGATATTTTACTAGCTGACTCAAATGCAGGTATTTTAGAAAGAATGTTTGAAGAAGTAAAGAAAATTTTGCCTGGCTGGGGATTACAAATTGCTCCTGAAAAGATACAAAGAGGAGATTTTATTAATTATTTAGGATATAAAATAGAGCTACAAAAAATTAGACCCCGAAAGGTGCAAATTAGGAGAGATCGATTACAGACTCTTAATGACTTTCAAAGATTATTGGGAGATTGTTGCTAGAGTTTTCCTGCCTGGCCCACGGTCAGGACAAATCTCGTTCACCTGCCAGTCCCACAGCCACTCAGACCCAACCAAGTAAACACAGAGACTTATATTGCTTTCAAACTGTATGGCTGTGGCAGGCTTCTTGCTAACTGTTCTTATATCTTAAATTAATCCATTTCTATAATTCTGTACCTTGCCACATGGCTCGTGGCTTACCGGCATCTTTACATGCTGCTTGTCCTGGCAGCGTCTGGCAGCATTTGGTAGCAACTCCTTCCACCTTCCTGCTCTTTTTATTCTCTCTGTTAGTCCCGCCTATACTTCCTGCCTAGCCACTGGCCAATCAGTGTTTTATTAGCAACACATTTGCCATACAGAACATCCCACAGCAGGATATATTTCTCATCTAAGAACTATAGTTGGGGTAAAAAATGATGAACTAAATAATTTGTTCAAAACCTTAGAAGGTGACAAAGACTTAAATAGTCCAAGAGAATTATCACCTGAAGCTGAGAAAGAATTGGCCTTGGTAGAAAAGAAAGTACATGAAGGGCACGTAGATCGTATGGATCCAAAGCTGGATTACATTTTGGTTATTTTACCTTCTAGGCATTCTCCCACAGGAATATTAATGCAGAGGGAATATATTATATTGGAATGGATATCTTTACCAAATAAACCAAATAAAAACTTATGTGGAAAAAATCTCTGACTTGATTTGGAAAGGAAAATTGAGACTTCGTCAGTTAGCAGGAATAGACCCAGCAGAAATTGTCGTACCTTTAACTAAGGAGGACATTGAAAAATTATGGACAGAAAGTGAACCTTGGCAAAAGGCTTGCAGTAATTTTTTGGGAGAAATTAACAGCAAATATCCCAAAAGTGATAGAATTGATCTTATAAAGAGAGCTGATTGGATCTTACCTCGAATTGTAAGGGAAAAACCCATATCTGGAGTTCATACATTTTATACAGATGCCAACAAACAAGGAAAGGCAGGTTACAAATCAGAAAATTTAAGTAGAGTGTTCAAAGTCCTTATAATTCAGTTCAAAAATCAGAACTGTATGCTATTCTGTTGGTATTAATGGATTTTTCAGAACCTCTCAACATAGTAACTGACTCTCAGTATGCTGAAAGAGTGGTATTACATATTGAGACTGCAGAATTTATCCCTGATGCTTCAGAATTAACTTCACTATTCATTCAGTTAAAAGATACAATCAGGAAAAGGAGTCATCCTTTATATATAACTCACATTCGATCCCATACCGATCTGCCAGGCGCTCTAGCACAAGGCAATGATGAGATTGATAAATTATTGATAGGAAATGTTCTGGAGGCCTCAGAATTTCATAAAAAAAAATCATGTCAATAGTAAAGGTTTAAAAAAGGATTTTTCCATAACCTGGCAACAAGCCAAAGAAATAGTAAAGAAATGTCCTACTTGTTCCTTCTACAATCAAACACCATTACCAGCAGGATGTAACCCAAAGGGTACTCAGAGGAATGAAATCTGGCAGATGGATGTGTTTCACTTTGCAGAATTTGGAAAATTGAAATATGTACACCACACCATTGATACTTATTCAGGATTTCAATGGGCAACTGCTTTGAGTTCTGAAGAAGCTGATTCTGTAATCACTCATTTGCTAGAAGTTATGGCCATCATGGGTATACCTGCACAAATCAAAATTGACAATGCTCCATCATATGTCTCTGTTAAAATGAAGCAGTTTTTTGCTTATTACGATATAAAGCATATTACAGGTATACCACATAATCCTACAGGTCAAGCAGTTATAGAAAGATCAAACAGAACTCTAAAGGATATGCTAAATAAACAGAAAGGGGTAACAAAAAACCCCAGAAATAGACTGCATAATGCTCTATTAACTTTGAATTTTCTCAGTGCCAATGAGAAAGGAACAACAGCTGCAGAGAGACATTGGATAATAGAAAAAACTACAGAATTAAATCAGCCTATATACTTCAAGGATGTGCTGACCTCAGAATGGAAACCAGGATATGTGTTACATTGGGGACGAGGTTTTGCTTTTGTTTCTACAGGAGAAGATAAGCTGTGGGTACCATCAAAATTGATAAAGGTCTGATTTGAACAAGAGAGACCTCTTCAATTAGAGAAGGTGATAGTTCATCAACCAGCATGAACATCCAATTTAAACTAACTCATACCAGTAACACATGCCTTTTCATTTAATCAGATAATAACTTACCAAAAAGGAACATCCCCAAAATTAGTCTTGGGGAAAGGTTTTTGTTTTTGTCTTTTAGGAGAATGAAGGTTAAGGAATCTGAAGAACACTGGATAAATGAGACAACTGAAGAAAAGGGACAAATCGTCTATCCCAGGAAACAGAGTGAAATGGCGTATGGGTATATCATCTAAAAAATTTTATAAGTCTTCCTAAATGTTTGTTTCTATTCTTCTCTAAAGAAATTTAACACTATTTGTCTTCTAATTGTCCCAATTCAATTAAAATTTAAAGCTGACTTTGGAGTTGGAGAATGGCTCTCTCATTCTTTAAACTCAAGCATGTTGTTAAAAGGAAAATGCAAACTCCCTGTATCATGCCAGAAGAAAAGAGCCATCTTCTGCTATGGGACAGGAGAAAAACCAAATTAATTAAGGGACTATTCTATTATTAATCTCAACTCTTTGATTCTATTCTGATTCTTTAAACTTTTCTTAAAGTATGAATTTTATATCAAAATTTACAAGATTAATATATATATACAGATATATACACATTTTAAACTTTGTTAAGATATGAATGGTCATATAGAGTACTAACTAATTCTAGAAAAAATAGCTTCAATTAGCTGCATATATATGTCTTTGTGTTTGAGTCTCTTATCAGTTTTCCACAGGAAATCACGGCCAGGCCTAATATCAACTGAAGTCTCCAGGAAGAAGATGGGGCCCCACAACAACAACAATTCCACGTGGATAATAATAATATCACTAAGCTGACAAACATCATCTACAGATCAGCTTTAGACTACAAAGTGCTCAGAGCAATTTTGAGAAGGCTAGCTGAGATGATCCAGTTTCAAGGACTACTTGAATAAGGACTTGAGATAAACCCTGAACTTTGGCATTATATACAGACTCGATAATGAAGGATATAGTTACCTTTCCTAGAATTTGACAATTAACGTAAAATTTTTCTTTTCAGGATAAAGATACCTTCGCCCATGCCCAGCAGGAAGCAATTTTAAGAATACACGCTCGCATTCCCAAAGAGGTGGTGTGGGGCGGGTGTTTTGGGTTTTTTTTTTTTTTTCTTCGTCTTTTAATGGGTTTTGAGTCTGGGATAATTTTCATTGTTTAGGGGGGTTGGTTACAAGTTGTCAAGGGTTAGGAAAATGGATAAACAAAGGGGATTAGATTTAAGGTCCTTGTTTTTTTTTAAAAAAAAAGAAAGAAAAGAAAAAGACAGTTACTAGTTTTAAATACTTTACATTGGATTGGATTGTTTTATATTATATACAAATTATATATATTGAAATTGATATTGTTAGAAAATGCTATATGTATATTTCTAATTGTACTTACACTGTTCATTTAACAATGTAATTCAATTTTCTGATCCTTGAATGTTATTATTACCAACTATTAGGATATAAAGAAATGAAAGTTAGTATTTAGACATTACAATAGAACTTGTAGTCATATTAGGTATGTTTTCAAGATTCAGCAGATATATTTTAGAAAGACAGTCATCTTCAAACCCTTCAGAGATCTACAGAATATGGCATTTAAAATGTTTAAATAACTTAGAAATTTTTCCTTTTGTTATGACTATGAGACATGTCGGCTCCTGGCAGTACCAATCTACTTCAGAGAGAATATGGGCATTGAAGAAACTGCATATGGAGTTAACTTTCATTGTGGCAAAAGTTAGCCACTGGACAACAAAGTATCCTCGAATCAACTGCTGACAACAGGACAAAATGGACAGACAGGACACGAAACAAAGGACTACTGATTCTTGCCAAAACAAGTGTGGTTATGGTTTTATCAAAAGGCATCTTCTGAGGCCAGGACAATATGGCACCATCCCTGAAGTGGCCTTCGCAATCCGGAAAAGGTGCAGTGCCCTTTCCTTCGAAGGCAGCTGAACTGGCAGTGGGCCTATGGCTTCTGATGTGCAGTGGAATGACAGCTGAAACAGTTATTTTTGAAGAGTAACTAAACTCACACTTCTCAATAGTAGACTAGCATTTAATAGAGGGATATGGAGAAGAACAGGATGCTGAGATGAAGCCCCACACACGCACATAGCCAAGAAGAATGGACAGCTGAATTAAAAAGAAAAAACATCAACAATTTCCAGAATTTAAAATCCTGAATCATGACAGGACACTAGTGGAATTCAGGTATTTCTGGTACATGGACTGTTCTCACCCAATGTGAGGTTGAACTGTTGACCTTGTGTACATCCTACTTCACAAATGAGTCTGTCAGATACGCTAAGCCTAAAGGATGAAGATGATGCCCCAACACTGCAGAGAAACCTCAGGTGACTGTCCAGGCGGCTGGCTGTTTCTGTCAACTCACAATTTTTTTGGAAGCTGCTTGCATGCACTTCCTGCTTTTATTTTTGTTAGGTAATATTATTTCCTTCTTGGGTCTCTGAGGGAGTTGAAGATTAGTTAGTTATAGTTGAAGATTAGTTAGTTATAGTTGAAGATTAGTTAGGATAGAAAGTGAATTAGGTACATTTTGGACTTACCAAAATAGGATAGATAATGGAATTATTTTCTCTGAATTTGTCAAATACAAATGGACTAGACATTGTTTAGGTATTTATTACTTGTATATATGGTATATAGTTATTGTACTTTTGTATATAGTTTTTCATACATTAGTTACAACTTTTTTCCTTTTTTCTTTTTATTAAAATAGAAAAGGGGAAATATGGTGATATTTTATTTGTACTAAAATGTGAATTGTATGTTAATAAATAAAGTTGCCCGGGGGTCAGAGCTATTAGAGCCATAGCAAAAGCTGGGCAGTGGTGGTGCATGCCTTTAATCCCAGCACTTGGTAGGCAGAGCTAGGTAGATCTCTGTGTGTTCAAGGATACAGCGAGCATTGGAGACACGTGCCTTTAATCTCAATACCAACCATAGAAGACCTGGAGGTCTGTACAGACAGGCAGTGACGAGGCAGTCATGTGGTTGGGTTTACAACCAATGAAAAGGCAGAACAGAAGGTCTATATAAAGACAAACACACAGGAAGTAGGTCTCTCTTGGCTGAAGAGGATCGCTGAAGCAGGAAGGGTAAGGCTCTTAGCTCTGACCTCTTGGACTTTTATCTTTACATTGGCTCTGTGTTTCTTATTTAATAAGACAGTTACTTCCACAATAAGCCAAGATTTCATAATTAATAATAAGTCTTCATGCTGTTTTTTTGTGAGTTGGTGGCCCAAAGAAAATCCATCTACAAGGCTGTCTGAATATCTCTTCTACCAAAGCTGTTAATCCAAACTACTTAATTTAGTCTCAGGCAGACTGTTTTGGACAAAGACAGAAAGCAGCCACATTCTTCATCAAAATATCACAATAACAATCTCAAGCTCACATATAAATATTCTTCTCCTCTGAAACCAGGCCCCCAGAGTTCAAACCACCATCAGCACCACTCTCTTATATGATCCTACAAGTATGACCCACTAAACCCTGCTGAAGGTGTCTAATCAATTTTTCTAGACCAAAGTCCCAAAGTGTTCCATATTCCTCCAGGCAAAACCATGGTCAAGCCTATCACAACATTATCTCAGTCCCTGGTACCAACTTCTGTCTTCGTTAGGGTTTCTATCACTGGTAAGAGACACCATGACAACAGCAGCTCTTACAAAGTAAAACATTGAATTGGGGCTGGAATATAATTCAGAGGTTTAGCTGATTATGATCATGGGGGGAAGTATGGTGGCGTGCAGGCAGACATTGTGCTGAAGAGGTAGCTGGGAGTTCTATATCCATATAGGCAGGAAGCAGGAAGAGAGAGACACTGGACCTAGCTTGAGCATTTGGAAACCTCAAAGCCCACACGTAGCCCCAGTGATAATAGTGACATTCCCCATGAGCCTATGGGGACCATTTTCATTCAAACTACCACAGATGAACTCACAGAGACCGTGGCAGCACACATAGGGCATGCACCATTTTAAACCAGTTGAGGTCACAGCACTTAGAGAAGGAAGTGAACATGGGGTCCCACCCCTACCTAAGAAGCTATTTGCAATTGATATCTGCTGGCAAAAGAAAATCAGTTTTGTCTGGTGAGTTTGCTGAGTATGTCAAGCACACTCCGGGGCAGGACTCATGCCCAAGAGTAGCTGGTCAACAAAAAATAAATTCTGAGGGTTTTTTTGTGGGATTTGTTTGTGTGTGTATGTGGGGGGAGGGTCATTTTGCATCTGATTGGTTTTTTTGTTTGTTTTGATTACTGGTTTTTTGATTTAGGGCTTTTAAAGTTTTAAAAAGAAAGAAAAACATGACATTGAATGGATAGGGAGGTGGAGATGGTCAAAGAAAAGTAAGAGCATGTGCAAAACATTTCATATGAAAAAGTAATTAATAAAAATATTTAAGCTGTGATTATGTTCTCTCATGATTCACCTTTAAATTTTCCTCCAAATGAACTTCCTCTTCTACTTAGTAATGTTATTTTTTATATATCGTACTAATCTGTCAATTTTTTATTCTATATATTTCCACTGAGTTTCAATTGTAATACAATATATTAATTATTTGAGAATGCCATCTAATATATTTTCATCATAACCACTCCCAGCCCCTACCAAATCCAGCTTCTACCTCTCCTGTCTTCTCCCCAAGTCTGTGTCCTCCGTTTCTTAAATAGCATACAAGGCAGCATTTGTACTACCCTTACACTCATAGTTGTAGGGTGTGATAGTTTGAATAAGAATAGCCCCAATTGGCTCATGTATTTAAATTATTACTCATCAGGAAGTATAACTCTTCAAGAAGGATTAGAAGGCATAGCCTTGTTGACATGGTTATGACCTTATTGGAAGAAGTGTGTCATTGCTGGTAGGCCTTGAGACTTCAAATGCTATGCCAGGGCCAGTCTCTCTGTCTCTCTGTCTGTCTGTCTCTCTGTCTCTCTGTCTTTCTCTTTCTCTCTCTTCTTTCTGTGTCTCTGTGTCTCTGTGTCTCTGTCTCTGTCTCTCTCTCTCTCTCTCTCACACACACACACACACACACACATCTCTGTCTCCCTCATCTTCCCCAACCCCCAGGGCCTGTGGACCTGGATGTAAAGCTATCAGCTACAGTTCCAGTGCCATGTCTGTCTGCTTTCTGCCATAATGAACATGGACTAACCCTCTAAAACTCTAAGCAATCTCCTAATTAAATGATTTCTTTTATAAGAATTGCCTTGGTTATAGTGTCTCTTTATTGCAATAGAATAGTAACTAAGGCAGAAGTTGGTACCAGGAGAGGGTATTGCTATGTTAAGTCTGACCATGCTGTAAGGGGACCCTGCAAGCATCATGGCAGACAGGGAAAAGAACTGCAAAGAGATGAGAATGAAAACTTGGCTCAGGTTGACTTAATCAGGTTTGATCAAACTTTGGGAGTCTAATGCCAGGTGGTTTATTGCCTGCATATTTAAACAGCACAATTTGAGGAAAAAAGTTTCCCAGTGCAATACTATCCCTGGTGTACAATGAGGCATAATTACATTGAAACTCAACTTAAAGTAAATGTGATTTCATCCAAGAAGATGGTTTCTAGAGATAGGCTACCTGTATTAGCTTAAGGGTCTAGGGAAGGATCTGGCCTGGTCTTGGTCATAAAGATAATGCAGAAGTCATTTGAGCTATTAGGTATCTCAGGTCCTGGTTGTGGAAACTTGATACCGATTGGCCCAATAGATAATGCAGATCACTAGGCTGTTAATCACCTCCAATTCCCAGATTTCTGGATGGAAGAACTGGAACCAATCCTTTCTTTTGAGAGGACAATCCTGTGGGCTTAACATTCCTGGTTATCCTGGAGATCTGTGGGTGCAAAAACCTTCAATGTTGCTTGTTGGAAGACTATGAAAGACTTTGTGATTTCAGAGTACAAAAGCAGTTCAATTCTTTAAACGGGGCTTAATGGGCCATTCTAGAAAGAGCATGGAAGACAGAAGTGCTGAGCGCAATTTTGACTGTGGTGCCCAAACGCAAAGGTTCCAGAGGAAAATATTATAGGCTATCCTAGAGACCATTCTTGGGATACTTTGCCAAAGAATGTGGCTGCTTTTTGTCCTTGTCCTGAGTAATAGATTTTCTGCCCCCTCCCCATAATAGGTTTCTCTGCCAACATAGAAAGTCAGATCAAGCCAAATTGAAAAAGTATAACATGTTTACTTGAGCAAAGCAACTTCTGGGCAAGTTCTCCGGTCCCAGAGATTGAGGCCAGAAGAGCCACAACTACATACAAAAGCAGGGAAACTTTATAGGTTGTATGCCATGTTTGCCACAAATGGAATTCATGCCCAAATATGGCAGGGACTTGGGCAGCTGGCAGCAACAAGGGAGGAAGTTGCAGTAGTCACCAAGAAAGCAGAACTGGGCTTTTGTGACACCCTTTCTTTGTTGGAGACTCCCTGAGGGGGTGGAGTTTGGAGAGAGAGAGAGAGAGACAGACAGACAGACAGACAGACAACTTTCCAGATCATATGGTTATTAGTTATCATTCTAATGTAGATCCACAATTAAAAAATGGCAAACAGGATGAGGAGAAATACAAAATGTACCATTTGAGAAGAAAAAAAGTACCAGAAAAATGTAATGTTGGGGCCAAGTCTTGTGCTCAAGGAGATTAAGAGAAAGCTTATGCAAATTGAATTCAAGGAAAAGGCAATATTTCAGCCCCAGCAAGCAGAAGAACTTGGAAGGTTTGGCCATGAGGTTTTGGCTTTAGACTCAAGAAGGATACAAAAAAGGGGGTTATAGACTCTTCTTCTGTGGTTAAGTGATGGGCCAACCTGACTCCATCTTAAGATTAAAAGCCATCTTGTGGCAAGGTCAAAATAAGCTCATTCCTGTGCTGTGGAATGGTCTTTCTGTATGCTGTGAATATGTGTTGCTACCATTGGTTAACAAAGAAGCTGCCATGCCTTATGCCAAGGTAGCATACAGCCCGATGGGGAATCCAAGCAGAAAGACAAGGAGAAGAAAGGTGGAGTCAGAGGGATGATGAGCACTGCCAGGGTAGCAAGATGTAATGGAACACAGGTAATGCCACAAAGACACATGGCAAACAGCTTAATTTGAGTGGGTTAAGTTGTAAGAGTTAGCTGGCAAGAAGCCTGAGCCATAGGCCATTTGGTTTGTAATCAATATAAGCCTCTGTGTGTTTTCTTGGGACCTAGTCGCTGCAAGACTGGGCAGAACACAGGAACACTTCTGGCTGCATCCTGTTTTCTGTAAAACTTGAAATTGACCAGGTTTTGACACATTTTCTGAAATTTGTCATTTTCCACACCCTGTTCCGGTCAATCATGGTATACTCCACCCACTGCCTCTCAGATGTTATGAGTCACTCCTCTCTTGTCCTCCTTGGGCAGTCACAGGTCCAAGTCTTTCACTTACTGTTTCTAGAAAACCCTCAAATTATCTTGACCTTCACCCTTGCCCTAAACCCTGCAATCCTCCTTTGGTCGC